>CABHPR010127406.1:0-21460 GCA_902168415.1 Peromyscus melanophrys
ACAGAGAGACAGAGACAGAGAGAAACAGACAGAGACAGACAGACAGAGACAGAGACAGAGAGACAGAGAGAGAAACAGAGAGAGACAGAGAAACAGAGACAGAGACAAAGAGAGACAGAGACAGAGAGAGACAGAACATTGATCACATCTCTGATGAGGAAGAAGTCAGCACAGAAGAGCCCACACTCTAAATACAGCTTGTATTTAAAATAGTTTTATTGTCTTCAATACAGTTTTATTGGAACACAGCCTTGCTTGTTCTCTGTATGTTGTCTAGGGTATGAGTACTTCCATATATAACAAAATTAGCATAGTCTATATGGCCCTCAAGGCCTAAAAGTTTTACTATTGGGCCCTTTACAGAAAATACATTTTCTGCTCCTGTATCTTGGGTCATTATCCATAAATTGCTGCTGGCCTATGAACTACTTCCTGCCTACTAGCGTCAACATTAGGACCCTGCACCAGAATATAAGCCAAGCACGTCACCGTGTGCTCTGTCAATGCTAGCCAATGCTCTTTTCTGCAGGAAGACCCTCCTGAGGAAGGAGTGATGTGCAGGCTTGGGCTCTGGTGTGAGCCCTTGGCCTCTGTGGATCAGCACTTTTTGTAGCACCGAGTTCAGTGAATCTATAAAACTTTAACTTTCTTTGAGGAAAGTACTTTCTTTATGACATTTTTGAGCTGTGAGACTCACAGAGAAGCGTGGAACTATGACTTAGCTTCTGCTGTTTAATAAGCTACTCCAAAACTTTGTGACCTAAAACAAACTACAGTTCAGCGATTCAGCCTGGGCTCAGCTTGGTGGTTCCGGCCATGACTGGGCTCCACGGCTTGGCAGTTGGGCTTATTCATGCATCTGTGGTCAGCTGGCAGACCAGCTGGAGCTGGTAGGGTAGGACAGCTTAACTAGTACAGCTTTCTGCTCTGTGTGGTCTCTCTCGGTGATCAGACCATGCTGGGCAGGGGCCTTGAGGAGAAGCATCTGTGTGGTCCCCACGAGGCTGCTTCAAAACTCACAAACTGTCAGCTCCTTCACATCCTCAGACCAAGCAAATTACAGACGCAGCCCACTTATCTGTGGGGTGGGAAGAGACTCCACACCATGCAATCAACCACAGGGAGGGAAGGAGGATTATTGCCCCTCATCACCCCTTCCTTCTTTTCAAACTTTGGCCAACAGTGGGGGATTAGCTTGGGAGGTAGAGCCTTGTTTACAAACTTTGGTCGGGTTTCCCTGTGCGTGCGTTCTAGTGTGCACTGTGACACTGCTCAGTTGATCTCATTTTGGAGTTGCATGTGAGCTTGGGAGAGACTGACATCAAGAACCAAGCATTTAGCTTAGAGCAACAGCGGTGCAGGCAGAGGCCCAGTTCTCCTGCCACAGGATCTGGTCTCTACTGTCCGTGCAACTACGGCGTTACAGCTCACATGCTAAGCACGTCTGTAGTTGCATGCCCAAGCGCAGATTGACAAGGCTCACTGACCCACCCAGCACATTCTCTGCACAAGGGAGGGAACAAGGACTTTCAAAGAGATGAACAGAAGATTCTTGACAACAACAACACTCCATGATCCTGGCCTTGTCCCCTCCCACTACCTGTAGTTCTGTGTTTAGTGTTTGTTTATGCAAGAACACACTAGTTTTTTTTTTTTTAATCTTTATTTGTGAAGGAAGAAGGAACAGATGAGGGGTAACAGATGAGGGGTGGAGATTGTGTAACTCACTTTGTCATACCTGGAAATTTATTTTAAGCTCAGTGCATTTGCTCGGGGAAATTGAGAGTTCACAAACTATTTCTGTGCGATAGATTCTGTCCCCGTTTTACAATGGAAGTGATCGGAGAGGTTGAGAAGTTTCACTATAACATTTCAAAATAGAGATAATCAGTGGAAACAGTACTTAACGCATGTCTATTATTAATAAGAATGTATAGATGCAATTAGACACAGAAGTGTGTGTGTGTGTGTGTGAGAGAGAGAGAGAGAGAGAGAGAGAGAGAGAGAGAGAGAGAGAGAGAGAGAGAGAGATTCTGGAGACAGAACCCAGGAATTTGTGCATTTTAAGCACACCCCTTGTACCACTGAGCTCCATCCCTAGCCTAGACACAGAACACACACTCTGTGTGTGTGTGTGTGTGTGTGTCTGTGTGTGTGTGTGTGTTCACATAGAGGCCAGAGTTCAACGCTAGTGTCTTTCTCAATCTCTTTTCTACCTTGACTGTTTGAGCCCGGGTTCTCGTTAAACTTGGCGTTCACCAGTGTTCAGCTCCGTTAGCAGATAAGCCCCTTGCCTCTGCCTCCCAAGGGCTTGAAGTAGAGGTGCATGCCGCTGCTCTTTTCCCCACCAGCACCAGAGATCAAAGGCAGATCCTCAGCTTGTTCAGCAAACTCTTTATGTACTGCCCCAACACAGAGCTCTTGCGTGGGAGGCCATGCTGGAAACTTTGTCTTATGAGTCACGCCTGCCCTTCCTTAGAACTGACACACAAACATTATCTGTGGTGCTCTTTGAAGCCCTCAGAGGTGGAATAACCCAGAAGCCCCAGCCTTTTCCAGCCTAGAACTCATTCTTACCCTTTTTGTTTTGCCGTTGTCCTCCCAAGCCTCTCTTCTGCCCACTCCAGTAAGCCTGGCTTTTACAGAGCTGTTTCCTAAGAATCCTTGAGGATTCCCAGATAGGACTCCGTCATTCCACAGATACATCTCTGCCTGACCCTTCCCCCTCGTGATGACTGCACCTCTGAGGGCTGCTATGCACTTCTTAGGGTAGGATTTCACCACTGTCAGTCACTAAAACTTAGTCTTGTAACACTTCACCATTATGGAGGTCCCAGATCCTTCATCAGATTCCAACCCTGGCTCCTGAGACCATGCTCCAGTCTTTAACAGGCCATCTCTGGTTGTTTAGCAAGTTAACACAAGGATCTGGTCTGATATTCCATGAACGTATACCAGATGTAGTAGTTCTTAGAGTTCACACCCCCAAGGCCTTCCACAGGAGTCCTCGAGAGACAGCTCTCACTTTGGCCTCCAACCTGCTAACACGGTAGAGGCTGCTTCACGTCCCCATGGAGAGTTCTCTTAGACACATTGTCCTTTCTCAGGGTTGAGGCCATATTGTAGTCAAAATAGAAGAAACTCTCTTCTGGTCCCATTTCCTACCCAAGGGTGAACTTTTTCAGTACTATAACATCCTGGGATAAAACATAAGCTCAGAAGAGCAGGGACTTTCTGTTTTCACTAACATATTCTGAATCAAGGAAACATGTTTGGCACTGTAGGACTTTGATAACTACTGAGGCATTGAATGAAATGGTTTGTTCTTTAAAATAATAATAATAATAATAATAATAATAATAATAATAATAATAATAATAATAGTAATAACCCAAATGGCTGGGGAGATGGCCCAGTTAGTAAAATGCTTGCTGGACATTTACATTTACTTGCAGGACTTGAGTTTGGATAATTGACACCCACATAACCCCCGGCATAAAGGGTTAGGGAGACAGGCAGATCCATGGCTAGCCATTGTAGCCAAAATCAGTGCTCACGGTTCCTTGAGAGACTCATCTCAAGAATTAAGGCAGAGAAATGGAGGAAGATACCCAAGCTCAACCTCTGGTTTTCACACACATACACATATGGGTGAGCACACAGACAGACAGATGACAGACAGACAGACCAATGCACACATCAACTGAGGCTTGATAAATATTATATTTCCAGAGCTCAATTATTTATTTTAGAATAATAGCAGAAATATCTAGTCCAAGAAAAAGCCAGTCTACTATGCTTTTGAGCAGTGGTTCTCAACCTTCCTAATGCTGCGATCCTTTAATACAGCTCTTTATGTTATGGTGACCCCCAACCATAAAATTATTCTGTTGATACTTCATAACTGTAATTTTGCTGCTGTTATGAATTGTAATATAAATATTTTTTGGAGATAGAGGTTTTCTGAGGGGGTCGCAAGCCCCAGGTTGAGAACCATTGTTTTATAGTCTCTCCTCCCTCCAAATCTTTTCCACAAAAGTTGTTGCCATCCCAACTGCTGCTTTATGAGTGCTCACATAAGCTGACACCAAATCACCATGTAATAATAATTTCCAGACAGACTGAAATTTAACTCCATGTTTGGAGAAGAGCCATCCTCCCGGAAGAGATAATCTATAGAAATGAAAGTAGATCTTCACTGTTTTATAATTCATCCTCAAAACCATAATTCCAAATTGGGCTTAGGTTAGTTTTCCATAAAATAATAATGGGGTGATGATTTCTCAAAACAGATGTGACTTCCTCCAAAATAAACCATAAACTCCATGTTTGGATATATAGAAGCAGTCTTCTCTCTTCAGACGGGCAGTTTCCTCCTTCACAGGCATCAAATGTGTCCAGAAAGACTATGGCGGCCGACTCCATCGAGCATGGACTCTGGGACACTAGAAGATAAACCAGACCTCGGTGTGTGGAAAATCCACTCTGATCTGACTCAGCAGAGATGTTCTCCCTCTTGTCACTCGGGGACTTTGCCACATATGCGGCCTTGTGGATGCCCACGTCATGTGATAGACCCTTGCTGTTTCACCAGCTTTCAAACAGCCTTGCCCTGTCCGTGAACTGCGGCCAGGCCAGTCAAAGGTAACGAGGGTGCAATTTGTTTCACTAAAGGTCGTTCCCTTTCCTCCTGTGTATAACATCTGACTCCTTTTCCTTCACAGGCAATTATCCTTCTTCCTCTCTATCCCCAACTGTTCTCTGTGGTGCACCTCTCAGATCTCTGGGCATCTCCGTGAAGTCTACCAGCGCATTTGATCCAAACACACACTGTCTTTGAGCTGCTTCTAGACATCTCCTGAGCAGTGAAGGTACATTAAGGCAGTTGCTCTGAAAAGCACGGGACTCCTGTGAAAGGGAACTTGGACTTGAGGACTTTGCTAAACTCTCGCAGGACTAACCAAAACCTAGCTGCTCACCAACTGTCCTGGTTAGCTCTAACTTGACACAACCTGAAAGTTCCTATGTCACACTGACCTGTGGGGATGTCTACAGGGGGGATTGTCTGGACTTTTAACTGATGTAAGAGGTTTCACCCCACTGTGGGTGGCACCATTCCCTATGTGGGTGATCCTGAACTATGTAAAGGAACTAGGTGAGCATGAGCCTGCCCACCAACAAGCAGCGTCCTCCATAGTTCCTACCGTGCTTCTTTGGGTGTGAAGTGAGTTCTCGGGTAGAGACTATACTGTGTAAAATGGCAAGTGGGCCTGCCTTCAGGTTCCTGCCTTGACACCTCTCCATGACACACTGGAGTGGTTGTGGGAATCGTTCTGTAGGAAGCACTCTGACACTCCTGAGAGCAGGACAGAGGAGAGGTAGTCGCTAGAGGACCAAAGCAAGGGCAGCTCCTGAAGGCCCCTGCTCCCAGGCCGGGTGGGCAAGCGAACAAGATTTCACAGACGCCTTCATGTCAGTCAGGAGGTTGTTTAGGGCAATGACCCGTTGTATCTGCTGTTTCTCCAGGTCATTCTGTTTCAGATGAAGTCATGCCTTGCAAACAGGCCGTACAAGCGGTGCTCTAAGCAAATCACTAAATAAATCAATAAATCAATGTCTAATAACTGGTCTTTTCTATGTTATTCTTCTTCACTACTTTACTCAGAATTATAAGCCAGATCAACGCTTTCCTCTCCTGTGCTGCCTTTGGTCAAGACACTTTTATCCCAGCAACAGAGACAACACTAAGACACCAGCTTTCCCTGTTTGCCTCTTACTCACCCGGTGTGTGTGACAAAACTTTCCCTGGGGAAACACAGCACACACATCTCCTCACCCCAGACAGGGAGCCCACAACAGACCTAAGTACTGATACCACCAAAGTCCAGCTTGGTGAACCAATGAGTTTCACTGGGGTTACTTACAGGAATGTGGGTGAGAGGTTACTTTCAGGAGCAGAAATGATTCGGAGACAGCTGCACCACCAGGCCCACCCCAGCATGAGTGACAGCTCCCAAAAGCTGGGAAATCTGGGACTCCCCACACAGCCTGCAGGCAGCTCAACAGGTTGGAGAGAGTCCTTTCCAGGTGCCTCAGTTGGTCTAACCCTCTTCCAGGCAGACCAGCTGGTTTCTGCTTCTTGCAGGCAGCTGGTCTGGTCCCAGGGTCTTCTTTTCAGCTTCGCTTGTGTGAGAGGTGTTGTGGGACATTTGTGCACTGTGTGAAGACATAATGATGTGACAGGCTCAAGAAAAAGCTGAACAACCAATAGCTAGGCCAGAGGTACAGGTGGGACTTCCTGGCAGGGAGAGAGGGGGTGGGAGATGAATCTAGGCAGGAGAGAGACGTGGAATGAGTCAGACATACAGAATGGGACAGAGGTGAAAGCCACATGGTAGAATGTAGATTAATAAAAAAAAATGGGTTATTTAAGTTATAAGAGTTGAAAATAAGCCTAAGCTAAAGGCCAAGCTTTCATAATTAATTAGTCTCTGTGTCGTTATTTGGGAGCTGGCTGGCACGACAGAGAAGACTCATTCCAGAGAGGGACCCTCAGGTTGTATCACTTACTCTGCCACGGAGCGGCCTAGTGAATCTGGTCAGTTTCGGGGATTTCCTGAAGCTATTCTGAGTTGTTGAGGAGCTTCGCCATTTCAGTTCCAGAGGAAACTGTTACACAAGACAGGTGGTCTGACCTGAGTTTACAGCTGGATCACACCCTTGGCCTCTAGAATCTTCAAGTTTTTAAGATTTTTTTCTTTGTGTGTGTGTGTGTGTGTGTGTGTGTGTCTGTGTGTCTGTGTGTGTCTGTGTGTGTCTGTGTGTGTCTGTGTGTGGGTATGTGCACATTTGTGGTTCCCCACAGGGGCAGAAAAAGGGCATCGGATCCCCTGAGCCGCTTGACATGGACACTGGACTCGAAACTCTGATCCTGTGAATGACAGCAAGCCCTCTCCACCACTGACCCATCTCTCCAGACCCTGTCTCTGTCTGCTACCACGGTTTCACTTTCCTGTCCTCACAAGGATTGCCTTAATAGGTCTCTTGTTTCTCTCCCGCTAGCCAGGACAAAGCCCAAATCTCAGGGAAACCAAATTACACCTGTGATACTGAGAACAGACTGAGGAAAAAGGTGATAAGACGTAAATTTGGGATTGGCTCATACACCCATCTGGCAGATAAGGCTTCATCTGGTATAAACATGAACAGTGTCTGTCTGGTACAAGGTAGAAGACACTCAGTCGCCAACAACTTCCCTCGTTGTGACCTAGGGAAATACCTTAGTAAGGTAAATACTGTGGAAATACAGTGACTTGAGGAAGGTATTTGAGACATGTGGGAGTGGATAGTGTCTACAAATAAACATATTTAAGACACAGAAAAAAAAAAGCAGAATTAACATGGATATCCAGATACTATCTTGCTCCCCATTAGTCTGGAGGTGGTGATAATTAGCGTTAACCATCAGCATGACAGGATTTAAAATTATCTCTTAGATGGACCTCCAGGATGTCTGTGAGGGATTGTCTTACCTAGATTGATTGAGAAAACCCTTCTTAGCAATAGTGGAACCCAAAATCCACCCCATCTGTGATCTGCTGGAGCACATGAAGGGACCGGTCCTGCAGACCCACAGCTTCAGGACCTCCACAACACAGGGCAACAGCAAGATGACCAAGAGGAAAGTCCCAGTGAGGGCCCAGCATCAATAGTGTAGCAGAAACCAGAGGCCTCAAACCGGACCGATGACTTTGCAATGAACACTTGCAAGTAAAGATATGTGGATAAAAGGGTACACTGCATGACTCACTGTGTCACACTGCAGCTTCCATGACAAGATTGTTTTTTCTTCTCTTTTTTTTTTCTTTTTTTCTCTTAAATTTTATTTTATTTTATTTTGGGGGGGTTGCAAGGGCAGAGGGTGGATACAAAGGGACGAGGAAATGAATGGAATGGAGATGCATGATGTGAAAGACACAAAGAATAAATAAAAGGGAGGGAAAAAAAAAAGAGTGGTAGGACCATTCCCTGTGAGAACACCGGACTCCATGAAACGCAGACTGGAAGCCGAGCCCCCAGTTGGGGCTGCAACATCACGTTGCCTCAAGCTCCCACCGCCCTGACTTCACCTCCACCATGGTCTTTACCCTTGAACTAGAAGCCGGAATAAGCCTTTCCCCTTTAAGCTGCTTTTTCTTCAGGGTACTTTATCACGGCAACAGGAACAGTGGCTAAGATAGGAGGCTACAGGGCCAGGAAGAAGATGAATCAGCTAGCCTTTGGCTCATAGTTGGCCTGCTGAATTCAGGGATATACTCTATGATCCTTCTCCAGATCCTGGGAGTGTTACTGGGGGTGGCACCTGGGCTAATCCCACAGAGGATCGACCCCCAGGCTCTGTCGGGAAGCCTACAGAGTAAGACAGAGTAAGTACACACCTCTGACACAGTCTTCAGATGCCCAACGAGATAACAAAGCAAAACAGTATCCTATCCCAGGAGCATGTTGAAAATCTCTGTTACCATTAAAGACCTAACTGATTCAAAAGTGCAATCACATTTCCTAAACTCCCAGTGTGGATGCTGCAGAGAGCAGACCGACCCTGGAGGAGAGCTGTGGGCAGTCTTGGACTTGATCAAGCGGTATAGGTAATACTCATCGATATACCAGATGTGACATTGTGCTAAGCAGAAAGGTGCTTCTGCTACAAGGCATGCAGTCACTGACTTGGTCAATGTACCTTCTTTTATTCTGACTACGTATTTGTTTTCATGTGAGATAGACAATCATACTGACTTTTGGTTCTGTGCCAATGCTGAGGCATCGCTTTGATATCCCGTCGTTATATTCTTACAGAATCTGAGTCACCTGCCCATCCCTAAGAAAGCCACACTGGCTCATCACATCGATGACGTCACAATGACTGAACAAGACAGGAGGAGGCGGTGAGTATCTTGGATGCAAGTCGCACATACACACTCCAAGGGTAGAACCCTCATTTCTGGAAATGTTTTAAGGAAGGTATTGGGATATTTAAAAGGCAGGTAGGTCCCTAAGCCTTGCACACTCAGCTACTAAGAGAGATGCAAGGCTTTTTATAGATCTTGTTTTGTCCTGGAGGCCACTTATTTAACACCTAGGAATATTGATTTTTGTCCCATGAAAGGTTTCAGCTTCTGGGGGTTGGGTGGGGAGGTTCAGAGTAGGAAAAAAAAAAAACTGATTCAAGCCAAGCCATGCTGCTTGCACCATTTGATCTTGCAACGTTGGAGGTGACAGTGGTGGGAACAAATACAAGATAATATCAATGACAAGCCCCAGTGGGAGAATCCCAGTGTGGAATCCTGTAATGCAGAACCAAAGCTATGGAAATACCCTGTGACACCTACCTTGGGAGCAACGTGTGCCCCTCTCCCAGGAACAGGGCATTTTGAAAGGAAGGAACTAGTCAGGCTTGGTTAAGCATGACTTGGCTTAATATACCAGATCGTGCTGAAAAGAGATGGACCTCCTTTCCACCACATTTGGGAAGTCCTGAAAGACAGTGTACCCAGGGCGGAGCTAAAAACAGTATACTTGGCATCTACACTGAGTGGAACGAGAAATGGCCCAAGATGAGGATATACACAATCTCCTAGGTAGTAGCCAGGAGCCTGGCCCTCTCACTGAGTGTCTGGAAAGAAAAAAAGATTAGGAAAACAATGGAGTATGGATGTATAGTAAGTGGCGCAAAGTCTGAAAATTTTTTTTTATAGCTTAATGCCCAGCAAACAGCATCTACCATGAATAGGTGCTTAGCAGCCAAGGAGGCAAAACAACTGGGCTAGCTGATATCAGTCATCAGTGGCCACCTCAGCTGGCTGACGTCAGTCACTTCAGAACTGTCACAATGGAGTATATTAATGAAGAAGCAGCAATGGCTGACAGAGAGGCGATACGCAGGCCCAGCAACATGGACTGCCATGTGCTGAGGCTGCTGATAACAACCGCTGTTTCTAAATACCTAGCTTTTCAGTGGTAGAGAGCAAGACTGAGTTCCCAATAAAGCACCTGGATCCTGTTCTCTCCTTGTTTCCTGGGACGGGTCGGTCACACCTGTGGGAGGTGGTAGGGAATCTGAGGGAATCCCACGGGAAAGACTCCAGTCTTATGGCTCCTCTGCTGGCTGTCTCCTGTTACTAGACAAATCCTGAACAATTCAGCATTCTGATATGACAATAAAATCAACAAAATTTCCTTATGAAGGCTTTTCACTTCCAGAAAAGAAATAATATCAAGTGTAAGTATTACTTATTAAAAGGTTTAAAAAAATTAAAACAGTAGGCCACTAAGAAAATCTTTAGTACAAGAAAAAAAAATTAAGTCCAAAAATAAAAAGAATGGCCTACAGGGAATACAAGAGAATGGTATAAGATGGGGGAGCCAGCGGAAATTCACACAGCAACAAGCACTCAAAAGGGATGCTCAAGTATCATCAGGGTCAGGTATGGTAATGTATATGTAAGTTCCACACTCAGGAGACCGGAGCAGGCAGATGCAGGGGTAAGGCCATCCTGGACTGGTAGAAGACCCTATGTAGAATATATTTTTTATTTATTTATGTTAATATATACATGTTATATGTAACATATATTACATTCCAGTTAAAACATGATAAGCACAACTGTAATTGCTTCTTGCTTTCAGGCTTGTCCAACCTTTTGACATAGGCAGACGATGTTACCATCTAAAGTTGACACTCAAGGATCACATGAATCAAGTTATAAAACCCAATTGCAGAAAACAAATTCCTAACTCTTTAAGTGAATTTATGACTTTGTGTTGAGCTACATTCCTTGTTTATCATCAGCTTACACATTAAAGTCATAAGATAAAATAGTTATAATACTCAGATCTTCTAAAATTAATTAGCCAACACTTTATGAAATAAGGCCTTAGAAGTATTTCACCCATATTTTATCACACTTAAAGGTCTTACCAGAGGCTGTAGCTAGTCTCTAGGTGTCTCTGCAAGAATCTGAGAAAGGTTTCCTCTTGGAAATGTCATCTTCCAGTCTCCATGAACCCCAAAACCATTCAGCCGATCCCCTTGCCTGTGATCTCAAAAACAGAGGGCAAGAGCTGTGAATGCCAACTCCTACATTTTCTGCCTCAGATTGGCTTCTATTTCTTCTTCTATGCATGTTCCCTGTCTAAGACATATTCTTTCCACACTTGTACCATTCTCCTGATCCCTCCTCTTCTCCTTCATATTCTTCGGGGTCCATCTACGTGTGCCTGCACCTTTATTCCTTGGCTTCCAAGTAGATTCAAGTTGCCTTGATTAAGAAACAAATGATTCAATCTACCCTCTAAACTTCAGAGCCTAAAGCCGAGTTTCCAAAAAAAATCCTGTGTGTCTTTGTTTCTGCTTCCGATCCCAGCACCCTGGCCTCTGCACAGCTGTGCCTCTTATTACTATTCCATTCAAAGGTGTTTGTCAAGGTCATTGTGGCCTTCCTATTGCTGCCCTTGTAACTCTGACTCAATCATCTTTCTTTGAACTTTCCTCTCCATGGGCTTCTCGGAGATGTCTGCCTCTCCCGCTTCTCTTTCTGAGCTTCTTGTCCCAGATCTTATTTGTTTTTATTTTTAAAAAGAGGAGGGAGCAGGCAGCACAGACTCGCTTCTTTCTAAGCTTTAGTGGTGGGATCTACACTATTGAAATCATGTGCACACTCAACATATTGGTAGAAAACATTGCTAGCTAACATATTGGCAGAAATCTCATTTCATTAAAGAAAAATGGTGTTCTAATGAAATTGTTACACATAATGTTTTGGAAGAAAGATTTATTTATTTTTATTTTATGTGTATGAAAATTTTGTTTATATGTGTATAAGAGCACCCTATGTGTGCAGGCCAGAAGAGAGATCATGTTGCACGAATCCTAAATGGTCTTATAATAAAAACCCGGAGCCAGAGATTGGGATGAAACCTGAAAGGTCAGAGAAGCAGAGCAAGCCACAGCTACCACCTCTTACCTCACCAACTCCTCATCCTGTAAGAGAGCTGAGTTCCTGTCTCCTCCCGCCTTATATTCCTTTCTCTGCCCAGCCATATCACTTCCTGTCTCAACCTTCCTAGTGCTGGAATTAAAGGTGTGTGCCACCACTGCCTGGGTCTATCTCTCTTTTAGACTGGATTAATCTCATGTATCCCAGTGTATCCTTGAACTCACAGAAATCCAGACAGATCTCTGCTTCCCCACTACTAGGATTAAAGGTGTGTGACACCACTGTCTGGCATCTATGTTTAATCCAGTGGCTTGTTCTGTCCTCTGATCTTCAGGCAAATTTTATTTGTTCAAAATATCACCACATTTCCCCCTTTTTTGTCTAAAATAATAAAAGGTTATAACTAATACAAGAAAAACTATATGCAATAAGTATAATAACTATATGCAATATGAGGAAAACTATGACTAGATAGTTATAGTTTATAACTCCCTCAGAGACCCAAGAAGGAAATAATATTAACTGAGTAAACAGGAAGTACAAACAAGCAACTTCCAAAAAATGTGAGAAATGACAGAAACAGCTGGCTGTCTGGACAGTCAGCCAAGATTCCTCTGCAATGTTGGGGCATCCATCTTCAGCCCACAGGCCTAGCATATCTGACAGACTCATCTGTGAAGCAGGATTTTCTGATGGGCGTTCCTATCTTATCTTGGCAAAGTTCAGCAGTCCTTTATTTTGTGTCCTGCTTGTCCCATTTGGACAGCATACTGTCAGCAGGGAGGCAAGGGCAACTTCTTGCCCAGAAGCTAACTTCCACCACAAAGAAAGTAAACTCAATAAGGAGTTTCTTCAATGCTCATCATCCTCTCTGAAGTAGATTGGTGCTGCCAGGACCAGACATGTCTCATTGATATTGAAGAAAAGAACCTATGTTAATAAAACATCTTAAATGTCATATCCTGTTGATATCTGAAGTGTTTGAAGATGACCTATCTATCTAAAATATATTTCTGTTTGACCTTGAAAACATGCCTAGCCTGACTACAAGTTTGATGGTAATAGGTGACTACTAACTTACATTTCTTTATTATCCTAAATAGTTTGTAATTATAACTTTAAGTTTGTTCAAGGACTAGCAATTTGCATTGCATTGTTAAATGAGCTATATAGGTACAATACCTTAAACAAGATTAGGAATGTATGTACAGAATGCTCCAACAAAAATAATGTCAACTTTGTATCGATACACAAAGATCCATATCAATGTAAAATATTTAAAACCAGCAGTTGCTTTCTAAAGTAGCCTCAATAATCTACCCTTTTATCCTATCATAGCTGTATCCCCCTTTTTTTCTTTTCAAAACAAGATCCCTGAATCTGATCTCCTTTGTTCAACTTTTCTTCTACTTTTTCTTTTTCTTTTTCTTTTAACCATACCAATACAATTTTGTAACCAACCACCCTAAACAATGACAAATATCCATTACACACTCTTGGGAATGCGGGTGTCATGTTCTTAAATTTACTTCCAGCTGTCGGTGAAGGCATCTTTAAGAAATCCTGAAAAGTATGGCTTGTTAAGGAAGGGAATGGCTCAGTTGCCTTTAGCCTACTGGCTAAGGGTGAGATAGGACCTCTGTTGGTCTTTTCTGTATCGAACACAGATTGCAAGCCTAGTGCCACTTTGAGATCTTTGGCAGCAGTTAACTCTGCAGCTCACACACGATTGAGCCTGTATGATAATGAGTATTCAGAGACGGGTAACGCCTGGGGGGCAATCACCAACCTAAGACAGAGCACCTGTGTGGCCTGGATAGGCGTCTCCATGACGGGTAAGGTGACCTGCTGACGTCCCACGCAACCCAAGTCAGAAGCTCATTTTTTAACAAAAGGGGGACCTATAGGATCCTGGCCCCCGTTTTGGGTAACTGTTGCCTTGCTTGCAGACCTTGACCTTGATATTCTCCCTATGCTAATTCCCTGCCAGGTTCCACCCTCATGAATGCTTAAGGGAAGTTCCTTGCCTGGTACCCTGAATAATGGGCATTAACAGATTAGAAGCAAGATTGTAAAACATCAGTAGCGAACTTCTGCCCTCCAGGGTCCTCCCATTGTGCTGTAAGCCTGTATTTAAGACCTCCTCCCCCTTAAATAAATGACATTCAACATTTAAAATTAAAATATATATATATATTATATATATAATTGAATGAATACTGTGAATGTTATATATGAATACCACAAGTGTGATTAATATCATGAGTGTAATTAATGAATATCATGAATGTAATTTCAAAAAATAAATAAATAAAGTTAAAAAAAAATCCTGAAAAGAAAATTTTGAGTTAATTGTCAAGTCCTGGGAGATGTAGCTATATTATTTGATGTCCAGTCTCTGCATAATGGGAAAGTGCAGGGCTTGTCTCAAGTCCTGGCTAGAGTAGTCTGTGAGACAGGATCATCTCAGTTAGCCATCTGGAAACTGTCCTGAGCAGTTTGTAGTCCAAGGCAATCTTTGGGTGGTGTTTGTCAGCTTAGTGGCGTTATCATAGTCCACGTGGAATCATCGTTGTGGGGCCCCATCATCCTTTTGGAAACTTCAAAGGTCACTGTTAGGCATAGTCATGGTTCACTGCAGAAAACTGATAGAGATTCAAACCCAAAATCATGTACAGGAAGCTAGATGAAGTCTTTTTCCTAGAATTAGTTAGTATTCTATACAGCCATTAATATGACAAAAGTTTAAAATATATATATTAATCTTACACATTTTGATGTAAAATTCATACCTTAAGAAAAGTTTCAAAGAGTCAAAATAAAACCAAAGGATCATGAGATTAGTAGCAATAGAATAGTCCCTTAATTTTGATTTTCCTTCTGTCCCGTATCAGGTGACTCCTCTGACATGATACAGAGATTTTGCATTTTCCTTTAACAAGCATGCTTGGGTTTAGAGAAGGAGAGAGCCACATTCCAACTCCATAGCCAGTTTAAATTTTTAATTGAACTGAGACTACATAAAGACCATTTGCATTATGTGTCTGTAGAGAACAGCAGAAAGCACTGATAGCTAACGTATTGGCAGAAATCTTATTTCATTAAGCAAAAAATTTATATTCTAATGAAATTGTAACACAATATGTTGGGGGAAAGATTCTTTTATTTTTATTTTATGTGTGTGAATATTTTGTCTGCATGTGTGTAAGAGTAACCTGCATGTGTGCAGGCCAGAAGAGGGTAACCCCTGGGGCTGGAGTTAGAGGTGAGTAAGCAGCCATGCTGGTGCTGGGAATGTAACCCAGTTCCTCTGCAAGAGCAGCAAATGCTCTTAATTGCTGAGCCATCTCTCCAGCCTATATTAGAAACACCTTGTAAAGGGTAAAAAAAAAACTCACCGTAGAATATATTCAATGATAAAGAACTGTTGTAAAAAACACCAGAAATAAAGATAAATGGGTACTTGTGTGTGTTACTAATGCTTTGAACAAGAACCAACATGTGGGATGGAATCAGAAAAACAACCTATTTTTCTCTTACATTGCCAATTTAAAAGCATTGGATGCATCTGATCCTTCCTTTGCTTTTCTGTGGAAACCTGAGTTTTCTTTTTAGTCTTCATAATAAAAGTTCACTTTAAAGGTCTCTCTTGACTTAAAAGGGGAGGAGATATTTAATGACTGTTTTTTTTAATCATATAATAAATGCACATCTGCTCTTTTATGTCCTTGATGTTGGTAAAGGCACTAAGAGTATTCTAATATTTGATTGTATTGCCTCAGAAGTTTACAAATTCAGTCTCTTCAGGTAGCTGAAACCTTTCCACACCCGGCTTTCAGCCAAAACATTGACTGTAACATTCCATTGTGAGTGGATGAAGAGACTTACCCAGCAGGGTACCCCAGGATTGGCTGGAAAGCATTCTTATGAAACACTTTGGTAAATGATTCAGAGCAGATGCCTGAACTCTCCAAAGTGGCAGGGAACACAAAACATCCCAGTCAGTAAAATGCCAAGTCAATAGGATAGACTTCAGGAGGACAGCACCAGCTGGGTGAGTGGGCAGAGCAGCGGCGGATGAATGTTCAAGGACAAGACAGCAGATGCTCTTAGGACAAACAATCCCAAGTCAGGGAGACGGCCTCAGAAGGGCTTTGGAAGGTCCACACTTGCACAGGAAATACGGCTCTTTATGGTTCTGTGTGATTGGATACTGTACCTTAGTACTTGAGCTAAGGTACTATATCTCCATTGAGCCATTCTTCCTGTTAGTGAAGGAGTTTTGAAACCCAACACCAGGTTTGCATTTTAGAGCCTCAATTTACCCGCAGTCAATATTTCCATGAACATTTGTGATTGAGTTAAGGTTTTAAGTTATATATATATATATATACATATATATATATGTATATATATATATATTTCTCCATATAGAACTACTTAGAAAGTCTTGTGAGTGTACTAGTATTTTCTTTTTGTTCTATAGAAGCGTGTATATATCGTTCCCTATGTATTTCTCTCTCCCATGCACATGTAGATACCATTGACAGTGCAAATCTGCCATCGTTTGAGATATAGTTAAAAGTCATCAGTAGAGGATCTCCTCTTGTTTTCCCATTGAGAAGGAGAGATTAGTGGGTTTGGATGGATGGCTGGTACACATTCCTCTAACAGGCAGAAATGCCCTTCAGGCACAAGTTAGGTAAGCAGCCTGCTTCTGCAGGAGCTGAACCACAGCCAGCCTTGCACAAACTCATTTCATAAATATTTCTTCCTTCAAAAAAAAAATGAGAAGATGGATGGTTTCAAAAATTTCCAGGAAGATGTTGAAAAGTCTGCTATGACTAGACTAAATCAGGAGGAGCCACCTCTCTGTTCTAGACAATGGTTTAGTTCATTTACTTTGGACCATACATCTTAGCCAGAACTTTGGAGTTTCTGTGTAAGATCACATATTTTTCTCATTTCCTCATTTTATTAAAATAGCATATTTATGTGATGGATGTGTGCCTTGCTGTGTTGCTTACAGTACTGTTTTTGAGTAGAGGGAATGTTTTGTTACAAAGATTTCATGACATCTCTATGGCTATAAATATTTATGTGTCTTTTTAAATGTCATGGTCAATCGACCATATAGAAGCTCTCAGGCTCCATCTAACTTCTCTACCGCCTTGACAAGCACCCCTCACTCTCTGTGTTGCCTCTACTTAATGCTGCTCCCTGGAGATGCTGTGTGTAGCCCAACCATGCCCTATGAAGCCTAACTATGAACTGATGCGAAGGGCTGACGGCGCCCCTCAACTAATAGAATGCCTGGCTAGCCTGTGTCAAGCTCCGGGTTCCATCTCTTGCACCACATAAACAGGGTACAATGTCTTTAACCCTAGCACTCTAGGCAATAGAGGTAGAGGCAGGAGGATCAGGAGTTCAAGGTCATCCTCAGCCACACAGCAGTGAAAAAAAAAAAAAAAGCAAGCAAACAAACAAAAGAGCCAGTATGAGCAATTTTCAAGGTGAGTGGTACTTGAAGACGGTTCGGGAACGAGGATTCGTTAACTTTTGACCAACGTCAGTAGCATTGGAACAACTCCACAGGCCTTTCTGCTGCGTGATTTGAAGATATAAGAGCTGTTATATTTATTTGCAGAGTATTTGTGCTACTTACCATCTCCCTTCATATCTGAATCTAATATGCAACACTGCATCTTCTCTTTGAAACAAAATGCTGCTTCTCTCTCATATTTAATGAATAGCTCTTAACTTTAGCAATGCCTCATTTTTTCTTTATTACATTCTCATATCTAAATATGGAAGACATAAAAGTAGAACTTTTGTGATTTTTTTTTATAATTCATTTATTTATTGTATGTGCATTGGTGTTTTGCCTGCACGTATGTCTGTGTGAGGGTGCCAGATCACCTGGAACTGGAGTTACAGACCATATGAGCCGCCATGTGGGTGCTGGGAATTGAACTTAGGTCCTCTCGAAGAGCGGTCAGTGCTCTCAACCACTGAGTCATCTCTCCAGCCCCTCACTGATATCTTTAGTTAGATGACATGATCATACACACACACACACACACACACACACACACACACGTGTGTGTGTGTGTGTGTGTATACTCATGTGCCCAATAATTCTCTAATTAGTGTTTAAATTCTGTTTGGAACTCTGGAAACTTCTGCTACTTCAGTTTCCAAATTAAAAAACAAAAGGCAACATGAGCCTGTTAAGACATTTTCCATCAGGAGTGACCTGGAGGAGAGGGGTGGGGGGTGTAAGGGGAGAGACTGGGAGGCAAGGAAGGAGGAGGACTGCAGTTGGATGCAATATCTGGGAGAAGAACTTAAAAACAAGTGGCAGTCCACCCTCTGCAAAGGTTTGCTTTGACAGCAGCTCTTTCGGATGGGCTCCTGCAACGTTCCACCACCAATTAGTATCCAAGCTTAAAAAAGCAGACACACCTCTCATGTGCTCTCAATGTGGGTAAACCAGGCCCCAAAGCCCTGTACTCTCATGAGTTTGGCTCCAGACACGGGAAGGTAGAGTTAAAAAGAAATCAACCCTGGAGGAGGGAATGAGGAAGTCACAGAGGAACCACACCCAGACTGGGCCAAGGGTGTGCACTGAAGATAAGTCAGTCCCACCTGCCTGTCCTGATGTGCCCACTGAACCCACAGGTAAGGAACCCCACTGGGCGATGGTGGCACGCGCCTTTAGCACTCCCGAGGCAGAGGAAGGCAGACCTCTGAGTTCAAGGCCAGCATGACCTACAAAGTGAGTTCCAGGATGGCCAGGGCTACACAGAGAAACCTTGTCTCAAAAAAACCAAAAACTAAAACAAGAAACCCCAACCCCGAGAGATATGGAAGACAATGTGCCCTTCTATCCCGGCAAGACAGGTAGTATTATTATCTCCATATTTTTACAGATGAGAAAATGGATTTGAGGTCTTTTTTAAGCACCAGTTAGGAAATTGGACAGCTGCCTGAGTGAGTCATGGTCCAGATGCTCAGTCCTGCAGCCACAATGGCCAAGACAATTATCCAGTGTTTCTGGAACTCTTTGCTTTAACTGCGCCCAACATACACCTTGATTATTTGATAATTTATATTTTACAATAATTCTGCATCATACCAATTAGCATTAAAATATTTATGTATTGAATATTTCTTTCCTGCATTTGAATACTCTCTTTTCATGTTGGTGTTGAATTTCACTTTGGTCTTTGCTGCCAAACCAAGACACCATTGGCACGGATATTGGAAGTGGGCAGTTCTCCCACCCAGCAGGACAGTCTTCCTGACATGAAATCACCCCAGAGAAATTTGCTGTCACCTCATCCCTTAGAACTAAAGCCAGAATGGAGGAAATCTCCACCAGGGGGCAATGTATCACATGATCAGAAAAAGTAATAAATTGATAGCAAGCAGTCATGTTTTGATTATAATCATTTTTGGCTTGTTTTTTTTTGGGGGGGGGGGGACAAGGTCTCTCTACATAACCCTGGCAGTCCTGGAACTCTAAATATAGACGAGGCTGGTCTTGAACTCATGGAGATCCACTTGCCTTTGCATCCCAAGTGCTGGGATCAAAGGCGAGTGCCACCACGTCTGGTGACTTGTTGGTTTTAAATTTGAACTAATCTGAAAAATCAGAAGATGTAGCAGCTACTGGCTCTGCGTTTCTCCATAACAACGGGTGCAGTTCGAGACAGTTCTCAGCCTAATTGGACTGGCTAGGACTTCTTTGGTACCCCATCCTTTGTATAATATATGCTCACGTCTTTATGCCCTGTCTCCTGCAGCTTACCTGCCTGACCCCTGTGGGATTCCAGTTTACGAATTCCTTGTGTAAACAAGGCTATGATGTGAAATATAATTACAAGGAAGATATAAAGATATATAGATATATATATCTCACCTGTAGACATTTTCAAATGAAGAAATGTTAAGTTCTTGTTTAAAAGTATCATTTTACCATCAAAGAATACAATAATTTTAGACATTAACACACAGATCAAGCTATTTTTGGATTGATATGCTTTCACTAATGCTGAACTACTCTGAATGAATCTATTCTAGCTATGTCATGTTTTCCTGCTGAAACAGAAATTTCCATATTCAGCTTGAATCTACTTTTCGAGGCATCTGGACACTTCCCTTCCTCTATCCTATGTATTTTGTTGCCTCACATCAGTTTGGCCTCCAGCCATGGCTGACAGTAAAAGCAAGAATTACACAGCTCTCGGAGCTTGCTTAGGCGTCATTTCCCAGCTCAGCTGCTCCCTTCTCTTTTGGAGGGATAAGAGGGCCCGGTCTCACTTATCTGCCACTCACTCTTCTGTGAATTTACTTAGAATCCATCCAAATGAAGCAGAGCCAGCATCGCTCTCCAAGGCCTTGGCAATGGGACTCTCCCTCCTGCCAGACTCCCAGACTGTCCTCACTACTCAGGGTCAGACGCGTCCCTGGCTCCATAGAGCAGTCACTGTTGCTCTGTAGAGCTGGTTTAGGGTAGAAGGCGGCTCCAGCTTGGGGCCAGCAAAGCTTGTTTTGAGTTATTATTCTGTTTGTTATGACTTGCTATTGCATGCTGAGAATCTGTTTCCTGAATTCTGAATGGAGGATAATTCCTTTACTCTCGCTGCTTTCCTGCAAATAATTGTATTACTGCACATTGAGGGTAGAATGGTCTGGAAAACGCCTCAGAGGCAAACTGACCTGAGATGGTCACGTCTCTGCTCTCAGGACTATAGGAATTCAGATGCATGTGAATGTGTTCCTCATTCTCATCCTCACAGTGAAGGAATCTTAGGGCAAGGTTGGTCAGTTGCTGGAATTCTGCTTTTAATTTCGTAAAGAGCATGGACTGAGACACACTATACCGTAGAATCCCTTGTCATATGGGCCCTTCCACCAATCAGCAGCTGAATAGGCAAACTGAACCTTAGACATGGCTCTGTACAGCTCTTTAGGGGCTACAGAGATTGCTCAGCCAGCAAAATGTTTGACGAGAAAGTGTGAGAAGCAGAGATGGATCCCCAGCCCCCACGAAAAAAGCCAGGCATGGCATTGTACACCTGTAACCCCAGTGCCGGAGAAGCAGACAGGAAGCTCTCACTGGCCAGCTCATCTAGCTGAATTGGTGAGCTCTCTGTTCAATGACAGACCCTACCTCAGAAAATAAGACGGCAAGTGATAGAGGAAGGTGCACAAGATCAAACTCTGGCATCCATGTGCATACAGGCACACATGCATGTGCACCTGCACACACACACACACACACACACATGCATGTGCACCTACACACACACACATACACACATGCATGTGTACCTGCACACACACACACATACTCACACATGTATGTGCACCTGCACACTCACACACACATGCATGCATGTGCACCGGCATACACACACACACACACACACACACACACACACACACACACACACACA
>CABHPR010127406.1:31441-44597 GCA_902168415.1 Peromyscus melanophrys
CAAAACAAAACAAAACAAAACAAAACAAAACAAAACAAAACAAAACACCACCCAGCTGGGTGTCAAACAGTTGTGTACCCAGGTCTACATCTCATCAGGCTACTTTCCACTGTTCAGAAGTGCTCAGCTAGGGGATGGGGGCAGCAAGAGTACTTTTCTTGAATGCCCCAATGCAAGTCTCGTGGAATAGACGTACACCACATACAACTCCCAGTAACTTAGAAAATGTCTCTGTCTTACTCCTGAGAGCCACAGAGGAGTGCCTCATATGGAGAAACAGATTTTCTCCATTTTGTTAGAGTCCCTCTTGCCAAAGACCCACCTCGCTACAGCTTCCCTGAAGACTCCACTGCCACCACCATGAAGGTGGGCCGGTTAACTGTCCAGTGCCCACATCAAGGGGCACACTCCCTATTCACCCCAGCTGCTATCCCGCAGCAGAGCTGCTAGCTTGACTCTGAGACCTTACCACTCCCACTCAGTTTCAAGAGTTTCCTCTCCTCTTCATCATCGTGGCTCAAAAATTTGTCCAAAGAGTAAGAAGCATCAGGTCTCTGTGTTCTGTCCCCTCTTTGTATACATCCAAGCAGAAAGATGTCCTTTCTCTACTGTTTGAGGATAAGTAAGCACACTTAGGGTTGTTGACAGAAGTCTGGCCCCAAATTACACAATCAACAACTTCCATCATCCAAACAGAATAGTGTCTTGTTTTGGTTAAAGGTACAGTTTCATGCTTGTTTATACATAATTAAAATGAATCATTTTAGTGGATCTCCCCCCCCCCAAAGGCAATGAAATAGTGACGTTAAAGATAAATGAATCCTTTCTTGAAGCGATCTAAAATAGAAAAACAATGAACAAGTTGTAAGTTCAACCTTGGCAGAGACAGCTTTTAATATATAGATGTTTTAAAAAATCCAGAATTGGTGACTGAAATAGGTTGTAGCAGAGACAGAGCTGGAATCTGGGTTTTCTGATTCCCCAGCCCTTCCTCAGGGAAAGAAGGGAAGAGGGGGGTGAGAGAGGTGTAGTCACCCCTACCCTGGGAGAGAATGAAGAATGGCCTCTCTGTGCTGCCCTGGTTAGCTCTTGGCCATTTTCTAGGTATGTGTCATTTCTGGCTCTTGCATTTTCAACACAGTCTGCTCTTGTTAGCTGAGCTCAGTGTCTCCGTGGTTTTCTGGAATGCTCACCAAGAGCCTCTTTCAAAGGGGAGCTACACAGGCTACCTAAACATTGCACAGCCCTCCTCCTAAGAGCTGCCCGTTTGCTTTGCTTGAAACGGTCAAATCACTACCAAGACTCCCTTTATTACAGCTTAGATTATACCTGAATTCCTTTCATTTTTTCCTTCCCAAATTTCTACGCTCTAAGTAATTTTTCTACCTCCGTGTTTCTATCATTGAATAAGCTGTCATATGTCCCTTATAAACTAGAATTATTTACACATGCTTCCTAATAAGCCAGTTTCTGCATATTTTCATGAATGTTCAAGCCTTTTTCCCTGCTGTGGCTGCCTAGAAATAGTGCTAAAGGGCCTGGGCTATTCTGCTCATCTCCCTCACCCTCGTCCAGGGAGGGGCTCCTCTCCTTGTTCTCATCAGGAAGTAGAAACCGACCTACACCTCTGTCAGCTCCAGGAATGCTTTAGGATGCTGAGGGTGTGATGTGAGAAAAATAACGGGTAAGTTTGTAGTGGCTGTCTTACCTCATTCCTGTCAATGCCTGCAAGCACAAACTGCTCCTCCTGAGGCAGGGAAAAGCGCTCCTCCCTCGCTGGCAGAGACAGGAGGAGGACCATCTACCTCCGCTGCTGATGGCTGTTAGGATGCAGAACCTCACCCACACGTAGGTTAACGTCTGTATGGTCGGCCTTCCATGTTCATTGGATTTCACAGCTGTAGATTCAAACAACTGAGAACCAAAACTATGCAAAACAGAGAATTTGCATTGGTACTCATCCTCTTCATACGTACCCCCTTATTATTAGCTCCTAAACAATAGAGTATAGTAACTATTTATATAGCACTGATATTTCATGAGGTCTAAGTTAAAAAGCAAAGGCGAGTCACAGACTTCGATATAAATGAGAACCAGCTGAGGGGCAGTGGATGTAGCTCCTTTGGCAGTGCTTACCTAGCACGAAAGGAGTACTTGGTTTCATCCCTAGCGCTGTGGAAACCGAGCACAGTAGTGCATCCTGTCATCTCAGCACTGGGGAGGAAGAGACAGGAGGATCAGAAGGTCAAGATCATCCTCTGCTATGTATCAAGTTGGAGTCGAGCCTGGAATACATGAGACTGTCTAAATGAATACACCTGAGAATGGGAGTCCTGAACTCCCCTCCTCACTTCCAGGACCTAAGGATTCTCCACCTAGGGCAAAGCCTAAGGCCTGCTCAGCAGCTTCGTGGGTAGAGGCACGTGTTTTTGAGAAATATGGATTGAGATGTTAAATTATTTATTGTCCTTTAAAACAATGGGGGGGGGTGAGGAGCTGAGTTCAAATCCTCCAGCACTCATGTGAAAAGGGTGTGTGTGTGTGCATGGTAGCATGTGCTTCTAACCCCAGCACTAGGAAGAGAAAGGAGAATCCCTGGGGTTTATTGGCCATCCAGCCTAGCCAATCAGTGAGCTCCTGGTTCAGTGAGCAATTGTCTCAAAATTAAGGAGGAAAGCAATAGAGGAAGACAGCTGATATTAACACCTCTGGCCCCTACACACGTGTGTCCACACAAGCACTCTAAAAAGAATACACACACACACACACACACACACACACACACACACACACACACACACACACACACTTAAAAGCTGTGGCTAGATACCCTAGTTAGGAATATCATCGAGGAGTTTGACAAACAGGTGGGAAGACGGCCAGGTCTGTCATGTCTGTTCCTTCTCACATT
Organism: Peromyscus melanophrys; assembly: GCA_902168415.1. NCBI lineage: Eukaryota > Metazoa > Chordata > Mammalia > Rodentia > Cricetidae > Peromyscus > Peromyscus melanophrys. Next base: position 34,353 of record CABHPR010127406.1, read on the forward strand.
ACTGTTTTATAACTCTGTACCTGTTTAACTTCTATGTAGAAGATATAGGTTCATGGGATTCAGAAAACCCTACAATATGAAGCATCGTGTTCAAATATAGAAGACGTGAACCCTGAATCTTCGATGTCTTTCGGAGGTATGAGCTCCTAACCAAGAGAAACTCTAGTTCCCTTCCCTTGTCACCTTCTGAGTATACTTTGCTTGGTTTCAAAAAAGATTAGGATGGAAATGAGCAGTTTCTATTAATGGGAGACAGGAAGAATGTGCCGAGAACCAAGGTGAGCTTCAGAGACTGAGGCGGGATTTGGTCTCTCAGGGCAGAGCAGGGCAGGGCTCGCTTACCTGTGTAGCTGGCAGAGCTTGTGTGCTGTCATTGTGCAGGAGACAAGGGCACCTCTGTGTGAAGTCCCACTGAGGAGGTAAAGGTTCTGATGAGAAGCGACAGAATCCCAAACCTTCTAACAACAGAACTGAAGACAGTCAGAGACGGTTTCTTGAAACCACGGGATCATATAAAAGATTCTTGTAGTACTTTCCAGCAAGCAGTTATTACTGATTTGAGACAACATCTTGTTATATGGAGCAGACTGGTCTCATAGTCCTCCTGCCTCGGCCTCCTGAGTCCTGGGATTATGCATGCACACCACTGTATACCACAGAAACATAGAGGGGAAAAGCTGCTGTTGAAAGTTGAGGTCAGCCGGGAATGGTGGTGGTGCACACCTTTAATCCCAGTGCTTGGGAGGCAGAGGCAGGCAGATCTCTGTGAGTCTGAGGCCAGCCTGGTATACAAAGCAAGTTCCAGGACAGCCAGGGTTACACAGAAAGACCCTGTCTCAAAAAAAAATGAAAAAAAAAAAAAAAAAAAAAAAAAAACCAAACCAAACCAAACAAACAACAGGTTGGGGGTCAAGGGGAGCAGTAGAAAAATGCAGATGAACCATGGAGTACAGCAAAGGTAGCTGATACTATGAATGTTCTTAGTAGGTTTATCTTATTTGCTAAACACAATAGGCAAAACACAATAAATGCTGGAGAAAAAGATCTGACTACGGGGATACTTCCCAGTAGGTGCATAGAACTTTTAAGTAAAAATTAGCACAAAGCCTAATGATGGGTGATGTCGCTCTGTATGCTGTGAGTGTGTTGCTCTGATTGGTTGGTAAATAAAATGCTGATTGGCCAGTAGCCATGCAGGAAGTATAGGCGGGATAAGCAGACAAGGAGAATTCTGGGAAGAGGAAGACTGAGTCAGGAGTCACCAGCCAGACACAGAGGAAGCAAGATGTCAAGGCAGAACTGAGAAAGGTACTAAGCCATGTGGCTAAACATAAATAAGAATTATGAGTTAATTTAAGTGTAAGAGCTAATCAGTAATAAGCCTGAGCTAATGGCCAAGCAATTATAATTAAGCTCCTGTGTGCTTACTTGGGTCTGAGCGACTGCGGGACCTGTGGGTGAGAGAGATTTGTCCCAACCGGGGAGCCAGGCGGAACACAGGAAAGCTTCAGTTACAGCCTAACGAAGCAGCAGATGCTTGTTCATACTGCAGAGAGGAGCCCCTGTGAGCCCAGAAGCCGCTTCAAGTCTGGCTATTCCATCGAAGCCATATGTAGTATGGTTTGTACCAGAAATGTCAGTCAGGTCAAGCGCTAAAAGCTTGGTGGCTGATGGTGTTATTGGAGAAGTACATCACTGGGGATGTGCCCTTGAAGGATGTACCTTGTCTTCTGCTCATTCTCCTCTCCTCTCCTCCTCTGCTTCTGGTGCCCATGAGCTGTGTGTTTCCTCAGCTCTGATGTTCTGTTCTATCACAGTTCTAAAAGCACGCCTGTCAGCACAGACCGGAACTTCTGAACCCAGGAGCCAAAGGAAACAGCCTAAAAAAATTTTTTTAATTAATTGATTAATTAATTAATTAATTAATTTTTTGTCTCAGGTATCATGTTACCGTAAAAGAAAGCAGATGCAATATATTTCTTGTTCTGGGGATAAAACACAGGGCCTTGCCCATGCTAGGCAAGAGCTCTCCCACCGAGTTACATTGCCATCCTTCTCTTCTTTGATCACGGAGGACACTCTCTACCAGAACTCCTTGAATGACCTTTCATCTGCAAATAGAAGTGATAGATAGCCAGACAAAGACACACCAAGGGAAAAGTAGACACTGGCCAAGGGAAGGAAACTTTAAGAAAAAAAGACCATACAGCAAGGGAGACTCAAGGTGACCAAGAAAATTCAAAGAGAAACTCTGAACTTAGACAAAGACAGTGGATTCAGAGGTCACCTAACGCAAGAAGGACAGGGATTCCTAGCAAAAGCCTCGTACACTGCAGGACATGGACTGCTGAGTGAGCAGTGGTGACTGATGAAGATCAACCCTGGACTCCAAACAGAAATGATGTTCTATTCCTCCCAGACACCGATGCAGGGGACAGTTAGGGACAGGAAACCAGCCCCATGGGAAATGAGCACATGTACCTGCAGCAGTGTTCCTCCAGGCTGTGCTCACGTGCTTGTATGCTCTCTCTTCTGTTCGTAGCATGCGCCTTCATCCTCCACCCCTTCTCTCAAATCTCACCCCCAACCCCGGGTCTCATGTCACTCACAATGTCATTGAGGGTGACCCTGAACTTCTGATCCTCCTGCCTCTACTTTCCCAGTGCTGAAATTGGAGGTGTATGCTACCATGTGGCTTATGTGATGTTTAGCTTATCAACTGGGCTACCACGTACATCCCTAGCTTCAAATTTCTCCTGAGTAAAGCATCGTTTTGCTCCAGAACCATCTGTGAATACTAAGATGAACTAGATGGGATGAAAAGAGGAAGTGGGTCTCAGAGCGTAGAAAAGGCTCAGGATACCAAGGCTTGACCTTTGATAGAAGCAGTCCCATTCTCTTTTGCTTCTGGATATTTATTGGCGTAAGAAAGACACTCAAGCGGGGTGGCGGTGGCGCACCCCTTTAGTCCCAGCACTCGGGAGGCAGAGCCAGGCGGATCTCTGTGAGTTTGAGGCCAGCCTGGTCTACAGAGCGAGATCCAGGACAGGCACTAAAACTACACAGAGAAACCCTGTCTCGAAAACAACAACAACAACAAAGGAAAGACACTCAAGATTTGCCATCAGGTTGGTGGGGGCGGTGTTCTCCTGTAGGCTAGAACTATTGGTCAGTGCACTTCATTCTGTTTTGTGGTTTGCTTTTTGAGGCAGAATCACATGCTGTAGCCTAGGCTGGCCTCACACTCACGGCAGTCCACCTGTTCCAGCCTCTGGAGTACTGGAATTGCAGGCATGTGCCCCTATGCCAGGCATGGCCATTATTAACTCATGAGTTCCAGTAACAAACACTTCCCGATGCCTTCTCAAACCCAGACCGAAGCTCTGAGAAGCTCAGCCGCTTAAAACCCGTAATGCCTAGCAGGGAGGAATAGCCACACAAGATTAGTCATTTTCTTGAGAGGAATGAACAGGGTGCAACAAGGGGAGTTGAAATTTAAACTGAAGAGTGATTAAGGTTTTGCCAGAAGCCAAAAGGAAAGATGAGAGGTTCCAGCAGAACAAATGGTATGTGTCCAGACACTGACAGCTCCCAGTGACGAGTTAGAAAGACCCCAAGGCAGTAACTGGACTGAATGGTGGGTTAGGAGCTGTTTGTGTTCATTTTATTTAGGATTTATAAAATATTAAATTGCTCACATCAGAGACAGGCTCGACTTCATGCATGTTACAGGAGATAAACCCTGCAGGTCTCCCGTTGTGTTGGGGCTCTGAGGGAGCCATGAGCTGAGTCTGGCATCTTTGGAAGATCTGAAAGAAGGCAGCCACAGCTGAAACACAGAATTTCAGTGGGATACCAGCTGAAGCTGTGGCCAAAATTCAGAATCAGAAAGCCCTCGAAGTAAACATTATGAATTTTTTATTCTACCCCAAGTGGATGGCAAGCCATTGAGGGATTTTAGATGGAGAGTAACAGGACCCTAGTTATATTTGAGAAGGATCATTTTGGCTCCTCTTAGGAAGGACATGAATTGCAACGGACCAGAAGCTAACATCTGTTGAGTTTCTGTGTGTGCCTGTCTCAAAACAACATGCTGTGTGTGCCCTACTTATTTCTCACAACAGCTGTGAGAAGTGTCTACTATGCCCTTCACTTACAAACAAGAAGACTGAGGTACTTTTGAGATGGTATTGTAGACAAATTTCTAAACTGTCTTATTAATTAAAAAACACAGAGCCAGATATAGGAGTGAAAACCTGAAAGATCAGGGAAATAGGGAAAGTCATAGCTAACCTCACCTCTTCAACTTTGCAGCTTCCAAAAGCGATCTACTTCCTGTCTACCCACACCTGTATGCCTTTCTGTTCTGCCATCTGATTTGCTCTCTGTCGAGCTACATCACTTCCTCTTCCTGCCCAGCTCTGTCACTTCCTGTCTGCCTGTACAGACTTCCAGACCTCCATGGTTAACTAGTGTTGGAATTTAAGGCATGTGCCACCATGCCTGGCTCTGTTCCCAGTGTGGCCTTGAACTGACAGAGATCCAGGACAGAACCCTGCCTGCCAAGTGATAGGATTAAAGGCGTGTGCTACCCTTGCCTGGCTTCTATATAGTGGCTGGCTTTTTCCACTGACCTCCAGGCAAATTTTATTGGGGGGACACAATACATCACCACGTAGTAGAAATTTTCCTTGAGCTCAAAAAGATACCAGGAAACATGTATCCTTCCTTCTATTGTGCATTGAAGCCACAGGGTGCAGCATACCCTTCATGAGAGCTTCCTGAAAGGTTCTGCATTTCTGCAGGTAAGGGTTGCCGTATCAGACTGTAGTGGGCCAGGAAGAATTAATGCATGTTTTCACAGCAAGCATGTCTATGATCCCGGCTCTTCACATGACAGATACTGGATATAGCCTTGTATGATTAAAACTATTCTAGGATTCTGCTCTTAAAACCTTTAAAAAATATTTTAAAAATCAATGTCAAATGTGCAAAAGACTATTTTCATCACTTTGGCAGATTGTTTTCCAGGAAGTGGTTGCTAGGGGTAAAATAATTGTATTATTTAGAGAGAAGGGGAGCATAGATAACCTTACAAAGGCACGCACAAGCACGTACACACGCACGCGCGCGCACACACACACACACACACACACACACACACTAAAATAGAACCACATAATAATTGACTTTGAAACTATTTGTGACAGTACTGGTGCCAGTCCACCTGCTTTCTCTTTACCTGAGGTTATCTCTTTTCTCTAACGACTCTTTGGAAGTACATGGTATGGGGGTTACCATAGCGTTGTCCTGGAGACTGCTGGAGGAGTCTGACCACCAGGGTTCTTCAGAGCCAACGGCTGTTGCTACCAACAGCGTGCACTTGCACCAGTGTGCACTTGCACCGGTGTGCACTTGCACCTCCAACGGCTTCAGTCATCTGCCGTTAGTGTGAGTGCCAGCCAACTGCATGGTGCATGAATTACGGTCAGGTATCGTTGCCTTTATATTCTAGAAACACTCACCACTGGGAGGAAAGCAACCATGGCCAACAGTTTACCAGCTAAGGAGCTACTGTTCCATATCCTGACAAGTGACCCCCCCATCCCTGAGGTTCGTGATAGCTCGGGGCCCTCTGGCTATGTATGCCATTGCCCTTTCTCAGACTGAGCCCTAACAGTTCCTTGATTATTAACTTAACAGTATGCAGCCTTTATGGCTCTTGCAAAACGGCCATATGCTAAGCTGTTTATAGCTTTCGTCTGGTTGCTCCATTTAAACATTCTTTAACCATATTTGGTATTCTGTCAGGCATGTGTCACCTGCAATTCCCACGATATGGGGAGGGGGGGAGGGCGGGGGGGGGCGGGGAATAGGCATGAGAATTCGTTAGTATGTGTCTACTTCTCTCCAGATGAAACCCACAAATCCATGTAACCAGTGCTCAGAGTCAAGAGTTGGGACCCAGGAGGCACCTGGAGGTCACATCGGCAAGCTGATACTTTACAGATGTGGGAGCAGAGGCAGGTCAGGACATTTGCCCAGGTCAGCCAGTTAGATGATGGTCAGTCTCCTTAGTCCCTGGTCAGAAAGACCCTGAGCAAAAGACATACTGTTCAATGTTTAAATAAAGAAATAAAAGTCTATTTGTTTGTTTGTTTGTTTTTTGAGACAGTATTTCTATGGGTAAAGCCCTGGCTGTCCTAGAACTTGCTCTGTAGACCAGGGTGGTCTCAAACTCACAGAGATCTGCCTGCCTCTGCCTCCCGAGTGCACCACCATTTGGCTAATAAAAGTTTGTTATTTAGACTTGAAATTAACATTATTATTGACTTTCTCACTGTAACAAAGACTTGATTTTCTTCTTGACATGTGGTCAGATCCTAGCAAATACATTCAATGAAGGGATGTCCATGGCCCACTTTACACAGAGGAAAGACTACAATTATCAGGAGACGCTGTATTTCTAGGGTCTTCATTCTCATGCTCATGTTCTCTTCTTCTTTTCCTGTCTGTGGTATCTTAGGTTAAGCAACCCATTCATGAGCCCTTGGCCCCCTGCCCATCCTGTCTAGACCTTTCCATTCCTCATCCCTCCTCGCCTGTATAAACTAATGCCTCTTCTCTGAGGATACACAAAGCCTTGTGTACTCATCCACACACATGTCTCCTGCCTATATTTCAACCACTGTCTTGGATTAAGACACTATTTCTAGAAACCCCTGTTAAAAAGCAATCAGTGTTAGCTGGAAGGTGTAACCATGAAGTCAGTCCTTTGGGAAGCCAAACTGTGTGCTGGAATTCAAGTTGAAGCCTGTCTAACTCCAAAGTGTAAGCATTTTCCTGAGTATCACACCTCTTGCAGTGGAATGTGTCATCCAGTCTCAGCAAGAGGTTTGGCCAATACCTTCTGACAGTACAGACGCCTCTGGATACTGTTTCCTTCCCTCCAGAACACAGCACACAGTGAGGTGGCCTCTGTCAGAATACATAAGAGGATGGATTGTGAAGGCATCTTTTTATTGACTCAAATTACACTTGCCAACTTTGGAATCGGTCGTGGAAATAACAGCTAACCAAAAAAGAAATTCAGTATTAAAAGCATAAAATGTGCTTACTTGAATTCATGGATTCGAATATTTTGCGCACATGCTTTTTAAATGGCCATTTATGGGTTGACCTTTCGATGTGTTGCCAGAAGAACAGCTTCTCTGATCTGAAGTGCCTCCCTACGTTTCTCTCACAGTGGATGGTTCAGTTAGAGCAGAAGCCGTGTTGCTGTGGTAACAACCTCAAAATTACAGATCCTTAAAAAATGACAAACTCACTTTCCAAAGTACCAAGGCGGAGGGAGCAGCCATTAGTTCCAGGGACTGGCAATAATGGTAACAGAAAGTAAGAGAGGGTAGAAAATTGCACAATGGGCTTTTTGTTTGCTTATTGTTGTTTTATTTTCTTCCACAGAATCATGCAAGGCCACTTTATGCAAGTCTGTACCGTGCTTTGAGCATCATCCCCCCTGCCCTGCTCCTCTCCTTTCTGCCCAGGTCTTCCTCCCACCGGCCCTTTCGTTCCCCTAGAGAGTCTGCTTCTACTTTTATGACATCTATGCATATATCATTGTATCCACATAAAAGTTAGGGCTCACACATGAGAGGAAACATGCAGCATTTGTTTTTCAGAGATGGGGAAGTCGTTTAACATGATTATTGCCAGCTGTATACATTTCCTGCCAATTACATAACTTCATGGATTTTTTTTTTTATTGTTGAAGAAAAATTTCCATTTATGACATATTTTCAGTATAGAGCTTCGGCTAGCCTGAATCTCCTGCCTCAGCTTCCTACAGGTTAGGATTATGGGAATGTGCTGCCATGCCCAGCCGGTGTATTTGCTTTTAGTGTTTATTATGATGACACTTCCCTGGCCAGGTCAAGTGGCATGGGTGCATCCAACTTCAGTTAGAAGAGACTTGAGGTTCTCTCAAGGAGACAGGAACTGCTTCAAGAGTAATATACCAGGTTATGCAGCATTCTCTGAGCCTGTTCAATTCGGTTCTTTTGCTCTTGAAACAATGCCCTTGCCACTGCTGGAGACCTAGCATCTTTCAGGGTATATCTACATCATTTCATCTATTGAATATGTGTGATATACAATGTTGATATCCTCTATAAGATGTACTTTAATTTTGTTGATATATCCGTATCTTATCTACTCCTTAATTCTACACACTGTCATTTATCTGTGTGACTTTAGACCCACCCACAGTGGTGGGTACAAGTACATAAACAAATGCCCATAAAGTCTTTCATAGTGTAAAGTTATAGTAATTATGAAAGCTCATTTGTTCTAATACATTTCTGATTTCTAGTTAGTAAATCCTAGGTTGCCATTCAGGGCCTCGGTTAGGTTATTTTATGTGTTTCAAGTGCTCTTAGATATTTTGAAAGCTAATATAACCTAGAAATAAATGGCTTAAGATTTGAAACATTTTTAAATGTTTACATTTCACAGACACCCTGTGTTTGCATTGCCCATCTACTACATGGTGAAGATACAGATTTAATCGTCAATGGTTTCTCATGGTGCCTACAATGGAATTCAAACGCCTTACTGTGATCTACAAGGCCTTATATAAAGCATGCTTTGCCTACATCTCCAACTTCATTCCTGCCATACAATCCCCCTTGTTTACTTTGAAAAACAATCTTTTCTTTTTTTACTCCAAGCCCCTTTGAGGGTCTCTGTAAATCTGGAAATGAATATTTTAGCTATAAATTACATGACTTGATCTCTGTTCTCAAAAACTGAGTTGATGTCCATGGCTCCTCTTACCATTGAGGGCCATGCAGACGCTACCTGAGTCTCAGGCTACTTGAGACCATGTTGGTATCAAGAGGCCATACTAATTTGGGTGGCCTGTGCTGCCACCCAGGGCCATGGTGATGTCCATGCCCAGGTGTAGCTGAAGTTTTCTCCAGTCCTGCCTGGCCCACGGTCAGGACAAATCTCTCTCACCCGCCAGTCCTGAAGCCACTCAGACCCAACCGAGTAAACACAGAGAGACTTATATTGTTTACAAACTGTATGGCCATGGCAGGCTTCTTGTTATCTAGTTCTTCTATCTTAAATTAATCCATTTCTGTTCATCTATATGTTGCCACGTGTTCCATGGCGTTACCTGCTGCCTTTACATGCTGCTCCCTGGACGGCAGGCTGGCGTCTCCTCCAGACTTCCACTTTCCAGCCTCTCTTCTCTGTTTGTCCCGCCTACACTATCCTTCCTGCCTGGCTACTGGTCAATCAGTGTTTTATTTATCAATCAATCATAGCAACATTTATTCACAACATACAGGACATCCCACAGCACCTGGGCTGTTGCTGAGGGCCATATCTGGGTCCATGGTCCTGTTGCAGCTGCAGTCTGTGTTGACCTCTGTGGCTCATGTTACCACAGGAGGCCATAGGAACCATGCATATTGAAATCCGAGGGCTGTGCTAAGCTGGCACCACTCTTTGCTGGCCCTGGGAGAGCTGACCCTGCCCCTCCCTGGCCATTGCAGCAGAAGAGCTGGCTCTGCCCCTCATGGGAAAGCTGGCCCCGTATTTGGGAGAGATGGCCCCACCTCTCACCATAGGTGTGGGAGAACTGGCCCTAATAGTATGGGCGTAGAAGAGCTGGCTCCACACCTCATCTAAAGGGAGTGGTCCCAGTGGCCTGGATTGATCAAATCAGCTACCACCCAGAGCCACATCCAGGGCTTTGCGTTGGTCCACCCCAACATCTACCCTATCTATAACCTGCTGGAGTGTGTGAAGGGACTGGTCTGCTGAGCCATAGCCACAGGATCTCCGTGACTAAGGGCAACTGCAAGATATCCAAGGTGAGTTTCAGCGAGTGTCCAGTGATGACGGGGTACCAAAAGCCAGAGGCCCTGAACTAAACCAACAACTCATCGCAATGAACATTTGCAAGTAAAGCCGAGTGGACCAGAGGGTCCACTGCATGTCACACCACAGCTCCCAAAGCCACTGAGATGAAGGAAGAGGTGTTGGGAGGGGCAGGAAAGATGGAGGAGTAAAGTGGTTTTTTTGTTTTGTTTTGTTTTTAATTGATATGTTTTAAATTTTCTTTTTAGGGGATGCTACAGGGGTGAGGGGCAGATATGGAGGAATTGGGAAATGGGTAGGATTGGAGTGCATGATGTGAAATTCCCAAATAATCAATAAAAAATTATGTAAAAA
>CABHPR010127407.1:1698-26428 GCA_902168415.1 Peromyscus melanophrys
TTTTTTGTTTTGTTTTGTTTTGTTTTTCGAGACAGGGTTTTTCTGTGTAGCTTTGCGCCTTTCCTGGAACTCACTTGGTAGCCCAGGTTGGCCTTAAACTCGCAGAGATCCGCCTGGCTCTGCCTCCTGAGTGCTGGGATTAAAGGCGTGCGCCACCACCGCCCGGCTCTACACAATATATTTTAATGGTCTCAGTTACCCAGCCTTTATTATCACTTAGAAATGGCTTGTTTTAGTCTTTTTGTTGTATATGTATATATATATATATAGTAAATTGATCAAAATGTGTTTTAAGGTTACTTAATGTTTTCTTTTGTAATAATTGTCATATCTTAGAGTCAATAATAAAGATATTTGATATTTTTAATGTTATATAGTATTCTGCTGAATAGACATAGCTGCTTCATTTAATAAGTCGCCATTGTCAGACATAGAAATCTTCTACACTTTACTTTTGTGAATATTGCCTGTGGCTAGATTATTTCCTAAGACAAATTCACATGAGCTGTTTGTTTATTTAGTTTTAGAATACTGTGTCTTATATTTTGAGACAGGACCTTATTTCTATAGCCCAGGCTGGCCTTGAACTTGATCTTCCTGCTTCAACCTCTTAAATATTAGGGTAAGAGGTATGTACCACCAGTTAGCCTGACTAGAAAGTCATATTAGTTTTAACAGACTTCTATAAGTATTGCCAACTTACCCTCTAGAAAATATACACATTGATTTTCACCAAGTGAATCTGTCACCACTTGGTTTGTTCTACACAGATAGGAATTGTGGGTAGGCAAGAAGTGCTTCTGGTACTGGCAGTCACTTGCCCTTGAGTGCCTGAGGCATAAGAACTAGACTGGCAGACCCAGAAGATTATGGCTTCAAGCCTAGAGAGCCGGAGACAGTAGGCCTTACAAGTCTTAAAATTCTGCATCTTGACACTGAAGTTGAAGGCTTACCTGCTGTGGGCTTGAAGCCCTTGGCAGGTATTACAGTCTTTTGCTTCCGGTAGCCATGAGCAGTAACAGTAGGCAGTGGGGGCGTGTGCAACACTTGCTGAATGAACCTTGGCTATTGAGACCCTTAGCTCTCACAGTGACCAGTTTTATAGCTCTCAGACCCAGGGTGTCTGAAATGCTTGGCCCTTGACAGTGATGAGTTCTATGGTTCTTAGGCCTTAAGACTCTTGGTATTTAAGTTCTATGGTTCTTAGGCCTTAAGACTCTTGGTATTTAAGCCTTGGCAGCTTTTTGAATTGTCAGTCCATGTGTAGGGCCTGCAGTTCTTCCTTTTCAGCTCTGTACTGATTTTGTCATCTCTGCCCCCTCTACTTCCCACCCCCAGGTCACTTTCTAGAACTCTTTAGCTACCCTTTCACTTCTATTGTTGCTGCTATTAGGACCATCTTTGCCACTGCTACTGTTCTACCTCTGCTTCCATCTCTTACTTTACCAGCTCAGCCTGTTCTCTTACTGATACTACCAAAAGCAAGGAAGAAAAGATTGAGCTGAGTATGGTGGTGCATGCCTGTGATCCCAGTATTTGGGAGGTAGAGGCAGAGGATCAGGATCAGTTTGTCATTCTCGGTGAATTTGAGGCCAGCATGCACACTACGTGAGGTCTTGTCTCAAAGAGAACAACAGCAAAAGACTGCTTACAAGAAGCCTTCTGTTGGACCTAGTCTTGATTGTAACACTAGGGTGCAACACAGAAAGGTGTCTTAAAGTCAGCTGAATAGCCTGCAGTGTTTGTATAGCCAGAAAAGAGGTGGTGGCAAGTATGTTTGTACCAGTCACAGGCCAGCAGGGGAGGTGCTCTCTGACTGGTCTAGGTGAAAATAGCTGCTGAAGCTCACTGAGCCTCACTGAAAAAGTTCACTCTAGGGTGCTTGATGTACAGGTGTAGTTCTTTCTGGAGCTGGAGTTGTGTGCGATAAGCAAATGTGTATTCATAAAGTAGGGAATAGGTAGACTGCCATAAACAGGGTTGGGCTGACTGGCTGATAATACTCTGCTCATGCCAGCTGGGTCCCAGGGAAGGCTCTAACAGCTGTCAATTAGGGAATAAAACATCCTGATCTCAACATTCACAGCACTATTTAGAATCTTTGGGTTTTTTGGTTTTGGTTTTGGTGGTTTTTTTTTTGTTTTTGTTTTTGTTTTTTTGAGACAGGGTTTGTCTGTGTAGTTTTGGTGCCTGTTCTGGATCTTGCTCAGACCAGGCTGGCCTCGAACTCACAGAGATCTGCCTAGCTCTGCCTCCCAAGTGCTGGGATTAAAGGCGTGTGCCACCACCACCTGTAGAGTTTTTGTTTTAAAGATATTCTTGTTTTTACTCTATGAGTAGTGTTTTGCCTATATACCTTGTATATGCCTGGTGCCCATAGAGGCCAGGAGAGGGCATTGGATTCCCTGGAACTGGAGTGGCAGATGGTTGTAAGCAGCCATGTGAGTGCTAGGAACCGAACCCAGATCTTTTGGAAGAGTATCAAATACTTTTAACTGCTGAGCCATTTCTCTAGTCCCACAACATTTTTATTTATTCTTTGATAAGAGAGCTATGTCATTTTCTTTTCAATTGCTTTAATTGCTCAGAGTATATATATTTACATTGTCTATTTAAGTTTATGATGTAAATTTTTATGTATTTTCTTACATAATAGTCTGTTTCTTACTTGGACTTTCTTACTAACTGACTATAGAATTCATGTTGTAAAATCTCCTGATTCCCTCTTTTCATTCAGGCAAGATGTAGACTTTTTAAAATGATTTTAAGGATGACCCATAAGAAAGTTTCTCTCCCACCTTGTTGTTTTTACAGGTCTTACTGCAGCCTAGGCTTGTCTTGAACTCCCTTGTGACATATGCACTGGTCTTGAATTCACCAAGATGTTCCACTGTCTCCCTAGTGCTGGATTACCAGCGGGCCCCACAGTATCACACTCCTATTTTTCATACACTACTTTTTCGAGTTACTCTGCTTGGAACAGACATTATGAACTAGATACTTTGGATACCTATGACAAACCTGTGCTTTATGCCTCAAGTCTGATTTTATTTCCTGCTCTGGTAGACTTGAAAGGAAACAAGTTTGCATGGCTGTCTTGTCTCTCATCTCCCCCTGCCTAGGCCTTCAGAGATAACTAGAACTGGATTTGAGTGGACTGGTACACTTCTGCTTTTTGCTGTGTACTGACAGATTTTGTTTTAGTTAGGAAGTTGCTGCAGGAACCTTCAAAGGAGGTTTGGTCACCTGGAGATGTGGTACAGGGAGTAATAGGTCTTTCAAGGTCCTGCTATAGACAGATGGAACTGAAACTATGGTCTCTGGCCTTCTCTGCTCCCCAACCTGGTAGAGCAGTGCCTGATTCATCCTCTCCTACAGGTTCACCAGATGACACAAGGCAGGAGTTAGCCAAGCTAACTGGATTCCAGGTTAATCCAGTTGCAGGCACAGCAGTTCTTCAGGTGTCCTGATGGTGGTGCTGTGGTGCTACTCAAGGAACTCTGGCCAAAGAACTTGCCCTTGGAGGGGAAATGTGATCTTCAGCCTTCTCAACAGTGCTGTACCAGAAGTGTGGTCCCCAACAGGTTCCCATTCCTTAAGTGGTTACTGGTGCCTCAGTCTCTTCTCTGTGACCTTAAATCTTCAAAGCAAATCATTTTCAGATCTGCCTTGCTGATTCAGAGGACTAAAGAGCATCTTCCAGGGGCTCAGACTAGGGGTCTGTCAGAGGAACACACCACAGAGACCTAGGCACAGGGGCTGATGCTGGACTAGTAACCTTGTAGGCCTGCTTTAGCTCAAACCCCAAGCCACTCAACAGGTGCACAATATCCCTGTGTAAGTCAGGTGTGAGAACACAGTCCTGGTGCAATGTTTACTTCTAGCAGGGCCACTGATAATGAGTGACAGAAAAGCAAGTCTTGAAGGGGAAGACCTGTTTGTATGGAGTGGAGGACATAGGAAGGGGGTGGTTGATCTAGAACTGATTGAAATCACTTGGCTTCCTGATTTGGACATGTGATGGGGCATTAGGTGTGAGGGGAGCTGGGGCTGAGGAGGCACCATGTGGGGGACCCCTGTTCTGTTTCTTTGAAGGCACTGCCGGGGCGGTCTAGAATGTTTGGGGAGGGGACACCAAAGAAGACAGTAACTTCTTGCCCTCAGCTACTCTCTGTGGGCCGTGGTGGATAACCTCCAGAGCCTGTCCTCCGCAGTCTTCTTGACGCAGTTCCTCACAGACCCTTTTCTTTTCACACCCTGCTGCTTCATGTGTTCAGTTGTGCTTTCAATGACAGTTCACAGGGGTTATTCCAATTCATTTACAGCCTTGTACCTGCTGAGCTTACTCACTTTGAGACAGAGTCTCGTTGTAGCTAAGGCTGTCTTTGACTTGCTGTGTAGCCAATGCTGGCCTTAAACTGATTGTCCTGCCTCAGCTTCCCAAATGCTGGGATTTCAGGCTTGCACCAGAGTGCCCAGTTAAGCTCTCCCACTTGTTTTAAAAAGCCACTGTCCAACAGCAGCTTTATCACTTCTTGATCCTCATTCTCTTGAGCATCTAAATATTCTTCCTCTCTTTATTTCACCTTCCCTACTATCCTTCCTGCACAATCTATGTGGTGGGCAGGATGCAGTTTCAACAGATGTAATTCCTGTAATCCTAAGGATCTTGTCTGAGTCAGTTGGCCATCTCCAACTGTAACGAGCCTTTCTCTGTCCCGCCAGCCAGCTCCCAAATAACAGAGACTTAATAATTATGAAAGCTTGCCCTATAGCTTAGGCTTGTCCCACTAGATCTTAAAACTTAAATTAACCTATTTCTATTCATCTACATGTTGCCACTTGACTTGTGGCTTTTACCTCTCCTGCATGTCTGTTCCCTCTTTGTCAGGTTTGGAACTCCACTTTCTCCTTTCCAAAGTTCTTTCTCTGCCCTAAAGTCCCTCCTATACCTCTTCCTGCCTAGCTATTGGCCATTCATCTCTTTATTAAACCAATCACAGTGATGCATCTTCACACATGTGTAAAGGAATATTCTACTATACCATTCTCCTACTTCTGTGAATCAGGCCTCAACTCCCTACACTTCCATCTGTGGTTATTTTACCCATTCCCAGCCCCCTTTTTGTTTCCTGTGGGCATGTTTTTTTACCTCAGGGTCTATCCTGGGGACCCTGCCACTCTATCTCTTCATCCCAGGATTGCTACTTCTGGTCTGCAGTAGGCACTAACAGAGACCTTGCATTTGAGTCTCTTCCCTTGTTCAAGCCTACTCTCACATTTACCCCTTGGCTTCCTCCTTGTCCTTCAGTTTCTCATATAGCTTGTTCCTTACTGCCATGTCCCCATGACCCTCACTAGCATCCCCACTCCAGCACCTTTTGTTACTTTACTGAGATCTGAGTCCCCTAGTGGTCTTCCTTAGTGGTAAGGCCTCAGTGATAGGTTATCTCCAAGTCCTGTTTTCCACTTCATTGGTCCAGCTATAGGAGAAATAGCTTCCCATCTGAGGAAGAATCACCCTTGAGGCAGCATAGCTTTGGTTACGGTTTTATGGTGAAGTTATGGTTAATTGTAGCATAAATAAGAGATGCTAAGAAGTGTGGGAAATGCTCTGTAGTGAATACAGCTGATGAGAATGGGGAACAGTTTCATTAATAAAGGAGGACCAAGGGCCTGTGCCTCAAAACTGGCATGGGCTAGCACTGCAGGACACAGGCCAGGCTCTCTGGAGGTGAAAGCAGTGGTGTTTTGGGTTAAAGGGTCTTGGCAGTGAGGCCATGGGAGGACAAGAACCTAGCAAGGAGCACCTGGCCTGGTCACCCTGGGGACAGAGCACACACAGGTGAGAAAGCAGACATTATATACAGCATGTGCCTGCTATGCCTTCATGTCCTCCTGGAGGGTGGGGCCACTTTAAGGACTGAAAGATTGTGTGGTCTCGTGGGGTGCCCATGGCATTTGTGGCTGTGGTTCTCTGATTCAGCGTGAAGCTTGCACTGGCATTTTTGTGACACATTGTCAGCTACTTTCCTCTAGTCTAACCCCTGCCCAGTTTTTCATCACTTTCCCTTCTATTTATAGATAGACAGAATTTCTAATTCTAAATCAGCCTGGCCCAGCCCTTTGTCCTTCCTATGTTCCCACCAGCTCCTTGTTTTCACTAAGAACCCTGGGTAGAAGTGCCCACCTCTGCTGTGTGCATCCTAACCTTTCCCTTTGCGCATGATCCGGGGTCCTAGCCTTGTGGTAGGTCCTCAGTTTCCCTCTCTGGCCTCCTAATGTAGGACCTCCCTGGGTTTCCACTCTCCTTTCTAAGGTTCCTGCAGCATAGGCTCTTTTCCTCTCCTTACCCCTAAAATTCTGATATTCTCGTTCTCTATCTCTTCCACTCCCATTAGGTCACTAGCCTCCTTTGGGCAAGTTCCTCTCAAGCTTTTGATTTCTGCTCCTTGAACCGCTTATCATGTCTTGAGCTGAATGCCTGACAGGCATATGTCATGCAGGTCCTCCATAATACATCCCCCACATTGTTGTCTCACTCTCCCTTAGTCCAGCCTTATCACTTACAGCTTCCTCTTCTTGCCACTGGTCATTCATGTCAGTGACCACTTGTACCTGCAAGGACTCTTTCCCTCTTAAAAGTAAACCAACTCTATGGGCATGGTAGAGCACACTTGTCATCCCAGCACTTGGGAGACAGGCAGGAGGATGTGGAGTTCAAGGCCAGCCTGGACTGCTTAGCAGAAAGCTCTCATGTCTCAAACAACAACGACATTCAAGCAAACCAAAGAACCTAAACCAAAACAGAATCTACCTGGGAGAACTTTAGTCTGTCCACTGCTGCTTCAGCTGCCCTGCCCATCACCACTACCCAAGTTGGACTCTTGTGCTGCCTCACATAGTCTAATATGCCTTTGGAATCAGTATTGTCTTGGTCTAGGGACAGGAGGAGGAGTAGCTGTGGAGCTTAGTAAGATCCAGACAATACCAAGAACATGTGCTGGGACAGGCATCGGGATGAAGAAGGTAGGTGGCGCCTCAAGCTTGTTAGGTGGCTGAAGACGACCTTGAACTCCTTCCATCACAGGTCTGTGCCATCACACACAGTTTATGTGGTGCTAGGGTTCAAACCCAGGGCTTTATGAAAAGCCTTCTACCACCTGAGCTACAGCCCCAACCCCTCTCAGGATTTTTATTGAATGCCGCCCTAACCATTATACAGGAATATGACAGATGGAGTAATGGAGCAATGACATCAGAAGGAAATAATCAGTCAGGTAACATCAGAACTTGGAGCATTCTGTGAAACTTCAAGCACCATGTCATGAAAGGAATTAAAAAGTGGTACATACAGTTGTTTCAGACTGGGATATCCATAACCAGCAGTAGTTTTCAATCCAGACTGGATCCCAGAAGAAAAGCAATCAGCCCCCTTCCTCTCCAACCATCACTAAACCAAAAGCCATGAGAGATACCCTGAGAGCCATCACTGTTGAGGACAAGCAAGAGCTAAGTAGTTAAGGGGGTGCCACATGGCTCTGAGAGGGCTTTGCAGGTAGCTTAAGGGGCTCATTACCAGATATGGGTCTCATAGATACCTATATACAAGTTTTATACAAGATAGTACAAGTTTTGGCTGCAAAGTGGGATAGTGCTGTTCAAGGACAGGTAGTAATGACTACAGGTGGCCAGGCTTGCTCCATCTTACCCTTGGGCAGAAGTACAGGATGTGGGGCATTGGGCTCTTGCCTAGCTTAGGGGCTGGGTTTGGTGGGTGTCTCTGTAGACACTGAATTGTTCTCCAAAGTCAGAAGTTAATAGTAGAATCAGTGAAAAGAGGTCTCAGAAAGAGTGTGCCACCCTAGCCAGTGCTATTTCTAGTCTTTGCTCCTGGATCACATACCTGGCATCTTAGTTACTATTCTATTGCTGTGAAGAGACACCATGACCCTGGTAACTCTTATAAAGGAAAACATTTAATTGGGGCTGGCTTATAGTTTCAGAGGTTTAGTTCATTATCATGGCAGGACATAGTGATGTGCAGGCAGACATGGTGCTGGAGAAGGAGCTGGCAGTTCTACATCTTGATCCACAGGCAACAGAAGGAAAAATTGTCATACTGGCTTAGAAGGCCTCAAAGCCCACCTCCACAGTGACACACTTCCTTCAACAAGGCCTACTCTAACAAGGCCACACCTCCTAGTAGTGCCACTCTCTATGGGCCAAGCATTCACACGTATGAGTCTGTAGGGGCCATAACCATTCAAACCACCTTAATGACCAAGGCAACTTATAAAAGAAATCATTTAATTGAGGGCTTGCTTACAGTTTCAGAGGTGTAGAGTCCATGATCATCATGGCAGGAAGCATGATGGCAGGTGGGCGGGCATGGCACTGGAACAATAGCTGAGAATTTCTTTCCTGATCAGCAGGCAGGAGGCAGAACAAGACAGGCTGACATGGACTTTTGAAGCCTCAAAGGCCAGTAACACACCTCCTCCAATAAGGCCACACCACCTAATCCTTCCTAAACAGTCCACCAAGTGGGGACCAAGTATTCAGATGTGAGCCTCTGGGGGCCTTTCTCATTAAAACCGCCATACCTGAGTTCAGTCCCTAGCTCTAGGCAGTGGGGGGTGTTTTGGAGTGACTGAGGAAAGCTTTGGGCTCCTAATGTGGAATCTCAGCACCCACTGCACCTGAGTCTGGCTGCCAATGGCAGGCGCTTCCTTTTTATGTGCCATCTCTTTCAAACAGCTTGGGTTCTCAGAGCTTTGAGATCACTTTTGCTCTCTTTAGTTTAGGAACAGCTGAGAATTAACTGGTAGAAATGGGTTTTGTGCCAGTTCTGGCTTTTCCCCATCCAAATTACACATTTACTGAGAATAGCTATCCCTATAATTTCCATGGAACACAAGGTCATTGGTGACAATCAAAAGACAGGGTGCTGTGCACCTTTTGATTGACAATGTAGTTCTGATTTGGAGGTTTCTGGTAAAGTTTCATTTTATTTTCATTGTGCTGGACTGGCAAGAGCTCCGTCCATTTTTCCCTCTTCCTGGCAAAGGAATCTAAATCAGAGATAAGTCAGAAATGCTGACGTGGGGAAGTGTGATTGGGAACTGCTGTGCTCGCTGGCTCTGGAAGTTTCTATGTACCTTAGTGACTTCTGTAGCACTGCCTACATAAAGACACAGCTGTACAGTTAATGTGTCTGCCACCCTCATGCACTGTGAGAAATCACCCTAGCACTAGTATGTTTTCAGGCTATGAGGTAACTTTGCCTTCTGCACAGATAAGGCCATCATGAGAATGGCGAAGATCAGAGGACACATCCTGAGTTCTGGGTCTTGAGAGCTCCACCTGTTAGGACAGACATGGACCACACAGTTTCTCAAACATTTTGGAATCCCCTCCCTCTCCTGGCATCAGGCAGGGCCATGTGGATCTGACACATGAGTGCTCTGGGTTAGAGCTCCTGTCTGAGACAGGTAGGGTGCAGGTGTGGGACAGTTCAACTACCTGGTGGCCTCAAGCCATCTGCACATACCATGCACAGGTGCACGTAGGATGAGGAAAGCATGGACATTCTGTTTGCAGCTGCACAGGCTTCCTCTGTGTCCAGGTTTCTGAGGAAGTGTGGGTTCTCTGCTGTGCTGCAGGGTGAATAAAGTTGATAACTATCACATCACAGGGCTGAAGTCTGCAGTTAGCTGCTGACACCTGGGTCCCTCCATTTCAAAGCTATGAAGGGAACTTAACTAAACCTCTGTCCCTCTAAAGAACTCAAGATTCAAAGGCTAAAGTGGAATTCTGCTTTTCAGAGAGGCTGAATAGCAAGTAGCTCACCTCCTCTCCTTGCTTGCATCCTCCAAAACGCCCTCCTGCTTCTCCTCCCCCTCCTTAAAAACTCTTCTCCACCTGGCTCCTCCCTACCACTTCCTGTCAGCTGGTTACTGATGCAGCCTCCTGACCACAGGTGAATGTTATTTAATCAAACACACCTTTGCATCATTAAATGTTCCAGAGCATAAACAAAAGTAACACACCTTAAAATAGTATTCTACAAAACCTGTGCTGATATCCCCTTTTCTCATTTTATTCCAGGACCGTTCTTTCAGTACGTGGGACAGGGACCTCAGGAGCAGGCATACATGGCTCTGCCCATTTTCTCTGCCCGTGGAGCAGCAACCCCAAAGTGCTTGAAAGAAAACACATGAGCTGAAGGAAGTGAATTGTGAGTCCTGTTTTTTTTCTTAAGACAGGCTTTCGTAAATCCCAGTCTAGCCTTGAACTTTGGATCTTCCTGAGTTCTAAAATTACAGGTGTCTGTTAGCATGCCTGATTTACGTGGTCCTGGGGACCATGCCCAGCACATTATGCAGGTTTGGTAAATACTCTACCAATTGAGCTCTATCCATAGCTTCTAAGTCGATCCCTGGGTTGTCACTGAATAAGCTTCATGGCATACACTCTGACCCACAGCAGCCACAGGAGCAGGGAGAATAGAAACTTCATTTCTACACAGCCACAGAAATTTCCGAATTGCTTTCTCTGTAGCTAAGCCTGCTCTGATCTGAACTGCTCATGAATTGTCCCTGGAGATCACTGTGGAGCAGGCCCACCACATCTGTCTAGACAGGCCCCAGGTAGAAGGATGGTTCTATGTTGTTTCAGCTACTGCTTCATTTTGTGGGTTGTTTTGTTTTTTAAGACAACATCTTATTATGTAGCTCTGGCTGTCCTGGAACTCACTGTGTAGACCAGACTGGCCTCAGACTTACTATGTAGATCAGGCTGGCCTCAAACTCACAGAGATCCTCTTGCCTCTACCTTCCAAGTGCTGGGATTAGAGGGGTATACCACTATGTTCGGTCATTTTTGTGTTTTTAATCACAACCAACTCATACTATATTCCAACAAATATAAACACTCAGGCCTTGACATCTCATTTGAGAACTAGCCAATAGTCAATGTCCAATAACTGTTCATTGACTGAACCTGAGGCGTGCTAAGATTGGGTGATGCATCTCTATCCTCAGGTAGAGGTACCATTTTGGTGGCCAGGATTTCCCTGTCTTTCAAATGTAATGATTCTCTTTTCTACATCTTACTGGACTAGCATGAATGAATTCTTTAACATATGAATAAACTATTGATTGAATCTTTTGTCCATTTCTCAATTCCTCTATTTTTTCACCACCCATTTACTGATCCACACATCCATGCATCCACTTACCTATCTACCTGTCCATGGACCCATTTACCCATCTATTTACCCACCTATTTGTTCCACAAATCCATGCATTATTCATCTATCTACCCATTCATTCACTCATCTACACATCCACGTATCCATTTACCCACTCATCCATGCATCCATACACCCACCATCTCATCCATCCAACTGTTCATTAACATATCCATCCATCCATTCATCCATCCCTCCTCACCCAGCCAGCCAGCCCAACCCTCTGCCCTTCTGTTCATCCATTTATCTAAACAGAAAAAACTTATCTCATGAAACTTTTTTTTTACTAAGTATAGTAAAACCAGAAAAATAAAGTCTTAATGCCTTATTTAATCTCATTTCATATTTCCAAGGTCCCCATTTCATTGTGTACCTTTTCTCATGTAAAAACATGTAAAAAACCAAGCTTATATCTTCTTGACTATAGCCATGTTCCTGCTGTGACTCCATGTCAGTAGGTCCCTATCTTGATTGTTACTTAGCAGTCTCAAATTTCCCCATCCACATACACAAAGCATATTGATATTACTTTTACAGCTAGCTGATGCCTTTCATTTTTATTGTATATTAGTTTTGTGGTCAGAGGATAACATTATTTCAAGTTCTAAATGGCATCTTCTATAGAAAATTCCTCATTCTTTCAACAAATACCTGAGGTCAGCAGTTATGTACCAGACTGTTCAAGTGGGCATGCAGTGCTGGGGTGCAGTGGTGAAGTAGTTAGGGGTGCCTCCCAGTGCAGCTTACACCGTAGTGATGCAGTGGGAGCTCAGGTGCCTTCCTGGTACAATTACAAAGGCTGTGTGCAAATTAGCTGTAAGAAAATGAAAGAGCAGTTTAACCAAATTATTTTAATTCTAGGTAAAACTAAAATTGAGGAATTTGCATCATAATTTAAACACTACAGTTTCCTTGCCATATGTCACAGTAACACAAACGTTGCTGAAAGGTGGATACCGGTATGTGTTTTTCTCTGGTGAAGTTTTTCTGGCTTCTGTAATTGGTCAGTCTTACAAAGTCACCAGCCTGTCCTCACTAGTCATCACCCACTTTCCTTCTCATTATGGTCTGCATTTAACACTCATCCCTTCTGCAGAGCCCTTGGATTTGGCCACCACTACCTCCAGTCTGCATTATGAAATCATTTCATGAGCAAAAACTATAACAAATTATTTTCAAATGGATATGATAGTTTTGCTTTGCTGTTGAGAGCTGTGAATACTTCATAATGAGCCAAATATGAATTTGTCACTTTTTTGGCAGCAAACATATTAGATTTTCATTTTGTCTGACTTGACTAGAAACATTAGAATATTTTGTTATATGTTTTATGCTGCATGATGAATATCACCTGGCTGACATTCCAAGTAATATTTTCTTTGACATCTTCATATATTTTGATATATATTCTGTTAATACTTTTTTCTTACCAATTCCACCTTATTCTTTTAATACCTAATAAAAAATTTCATTTATAAGTCATTTCTGCTATGAAGAAGAAAAGAAAGTCACATCACCATGCTGTCTTGAATGATCAGAGCTGAACCTTGAAGAGCTGGTTCACTTACTTCTATATGTAATCCAGTTCCAAGCTGTGGCTTGAAAGATTAAGTTATTCTTCTTATAATGAAGCAGGAATAGTCACTCTTTTTATCTTAAGAATAGTAGAAGGAGCCGGGCGGTGGTGGCGCACGCCTTTAATCCCAGCACTTGGGAGGCAGAGGCAGGCGGATCTCTGTGAGTTCGAGGCCAGCCTGGTCTCCAAAGCCAGTTCCAGGAAAGGGGCAAAGCTACACAGAGAAACCCTGTCTCAAAAAACCAAAAAAAAAAAAAAAAGAATAGTAGAAGGAACACAAAATAGCATTGGCATATAAGCTCCCATTTTAATATGGTTTTTGAGTCGACTAGAAGCATTCAATGGCTTACCTATGGTTTGAGTGTATCTCTGCTGAGAGTCTGTAGTTAGAAACTTGGTCCTCAATGCAGCATGTGGGGTAGTAGAGCCCTTAAGAGGTGTGGCCTAGTGAAAGATGACCAGATCCCAGGGGCATTGCCTCCAGAGGGATTGATACTGTTCTCATGGGAATCCTGTGCTAATGTGTTGTGAGCCTAACTGTCCCTGAATCTTTCCCGTGTGCTGCTTGTCTCCCTCTAGGATATTTCTGTTGTGAAGAAGAAAAGAAAGTCACATCACCATGCTGTCTTGAATGATCAGAGCTGATCAATCCTGGCACATTGTTGTGATGTGCCAAGAAAGGCCTTCCCAGAAATGAGGTCAGGACACCTTCCCTTAGACTTCCAAAACTGTGAGCTAAATAAAACTCTTTTCTTTATAAAATATCCAGCCTTAGGTATTTTGTTATAGCAACAGAAAACAGACTAAGACAAATGAATTAGAATCTTTCTTACTGATTGTATCAGGGTTTTTATTACTGTGAAGAGACACCATGACCACAGCAACTCGTATAAAGAAAACATTTAATTGGGGTGGCTTGCTTACAGTTTCAGAGGTTCTGTCCATTATCATCATGATGGGAAGCATGGTGGCGTGCAGACAGACATGGTGCTGAAGTAGCAGCTGAGAGTTCTACATCTTGCATGCAACAGGAAGTCAACTGAGACACTGGGCAGTATCCTGAGCATAGGAAACCTCAAAACCCGCCCCCACAGTGACACACTTCCTCCAACAAGGCCATACTCACTCCAACAAAGCCACACCTCCTAATAGTGTCACTCCCTATGAGATTATGTGGGCCAATTACATTTAAACCACCACACTGACATTTAAAAATAATATGAGATATAGACTTAGATTGATTAAAACCAATATTTTTAGTGAATGTGACTATCCCTGCATAAATGCATGCTTAATAGTTCCTTCACATTAACCTCCATCTCTCTTGGAGTTCTGTTTTGAATCAGCCATGTAGACTGCATCCTATTAAAACCTGGAGATCATAACCAGTATTTTCTGGATAATTTCTCTTAAAATACGTAAGATGTATGTATTTTTCCTGAATAATGTGTGCCTCATTCACTGCTACACGCACACAGCCCTTGGCTCGAACCACTTCTCTAGAGAGCTGTGGACTGTGACAGTTTGACACACAAGGTCCTAAAGCCACATATCACTTGATTTTATGCTGACAGTGGGGATGTGGATTGCAAGTGGAAGTGCATGATTGTGTTTATGGTGAAGATGAAGTCAAGGACACTGTCATGACACTGAGTGTGTTTATGGTGAAGATGCAGTCACAGGCACTGTCATGACACTGAGTGTGTTTATGGTGAAGATGCAGTCACAGGCACTGTCATGACACTGAGTGTGTTTATGGTGAAGATGCAGTCAAGGGCACTGTCATGACACCGGTTGTGTTTATGGTGAAGATGCAGTCACGGGCACTGTCATGACACTGAGTGTGTTTATGGTGAAGATGCAGTCACGGGCACTGTCATGACACTGAGTGTGTTTATGGTGAAGATGCAGTCACGGGCACTGTCATGACACTGAGTGTGTTTATGGTGAAGATGCAGTCAAGGGCACTGTCATGACACCGGTTGTGTTTATGGTGAAGATGCAGTCACGGGCACTGTCATGACACTGGTTCTGTTTTTATAAAGACTCATAGGATACTGGCAGGTGTCGACAACACTGGGACTATCCTAAGAGTGTGTGGGTTTTCTTCTTGAATTTCTTCCCTACTAGGAGTAAATGAATCTCTCTCCCTCTCTCTCTCTCTCTCTGTCTCCCTTTCCCTCTCCTCCCTGTCTCTTCTCTCTCTTCCCCTCCCTCCTCCCCTCTCAAATTTGAAGGGAATTCTTGGCTTCTAATAAGGAAAAAATGGGATGTAATTCTACAGAACAGTCAGGTTTTGTGGTGTTAGGGATGGAACCCAGGGCCTCACACCAACCTCATTGGTTTGCTTCTAGACTGGTTGTACTCTACCACTGACTTATGGTCTTATAGCTCTCATTGATAAATTCTAAGCATACTCTGCTGCTGAGCCATGCCCGTCCTACCTCTCGCAGGTTATATGTTCTTCTGAATGTGTTATGTACAAGTGTATATGTACATTCTCATGAATGTGTGCAGGTGCATATACACGTGTGTGGAGGCCATAGGTCAACATCAGATATTCTCCTCTATGCTTCCCACTTTATTTTAACTTTTAAAAATTAGCTTTATTATTAAAAATTGGCAATAGCAAACATCATATACCAAATTAACCAGACCCAAAGTCTGCCACCTTATTTTTTAGACAAGGTTTCTCACCAAACCTGGAACTCATCCATTCAGGTAGGCTGGCTGACCATTGAGCTGCAAGGATATATCTGTACCCCAACCCCACCAGCACTGGGGTTATACATGTGTGTCACCACGCCCAGCTTTGTGTGTGGGTGCTGAGGATCTGAACGTGTCTTCGTGCTTGTCGCCAGGCACTTTACTGACTGAGTCATCTCTCAAGCTCCAGGCTATGAAGTTCTTAACCACACTTTTCCCATCTTGACTTCTCAACTATTTAGTCCAACAGTAACTAGTTTAGGACTCTGGACCCAAGCCTGGCTCAGAGTCTTCTAATTTTGCTACTTATTAGATGTATCACTCTTTCAAGAGTTTCACAGTTTTAATTCTTCATCCATATTGAATTGTTTTTGTATGGTGGAAGGTGGGGAGGCATGCTCCTCATTCTTTTGCATGCATCATTTTCTGCAGAAAACAAGTTCTAGTCTCTGTTGGATCTTTGTCACTCTTGCCAAAGATCACTTGACTTTGTACATCTCTAGTCTTCCTGTTCTGCTGTGCTGTTGTGTCTGTTTTTATGTTAGTTCCATACCATTTTGATGACTACAGCTTATGTATACATTAAAGTCAGGAAATGTGAGTCCCCTAGCTTTGTTTTCTTTCTCAAAGTCTGGTTGCTCATAGTCCTTTGAGATTCCTGTTTCTACCAAGCAATAAACCAAAAGGAAGAGGAGGAGGAGGGGGGGAGGGAGGGAGAGAGAGAGAGAGAGAGAGAGAGAGAGAGAGAGAGATTTTAAAACTAAAAGAATAATGTGAGGACTTTGCAGGGGTTGTGTTAACTGTAAAATGTTTTGGCTATTGTAGTTTAAAAATTATTGTATCTTATAATCCAGAAACATGAGGTTTCTTTTCCTCTATTTATGGTTTCTTTAATTCTCTTTGACAATATTTTGCAGTATTCAGTGTACAGGTCTTCACTTCCTTGGATACGTTTATTCTAAGTATTTTATTCTTTTTGATGATGTTGAAAGTGAAATCTTTTCTTGTGATGATATTTGTAATCTAAGAAATAAATCTTACCTGAAGATCAGAAGACAGAGCCAGCCACAGAGTTAAACATAGAGGTCAGGCAATGGTGGCACACACCTTTAATCCTAGTACTTAGGAGGAAGAGACAGAGATCCACCTGGACCTCTGTTGAGTTCAAGGCCACCCTAGACTACATGAGATTAATCCAGTCTAAAAGAAACAGAGCCAGGCAGTGGTGGCATACACCTTTAATTCCAGCACTTGAGATCTCATGCCTTTGTTACCAATATTTGGGAAGCACACATGCCTTTAATCCCAGCACTAGGAAGGTTGAGATAGGAAATGAAATGACTGGGTGGAGAAAGGCATATAAAGCATGAGGAGACAGGAGGAACTCAAGAGCCTTTCGGCTGAGGACTGAGAGGCATTCACTCTGAGGATTCATGGAAACAGGATCTTCTCTTTTTGGCTGAGGAATTGGCGAGGTGAGAAGTGGCTGTGGCTTGTTCCTTTATCTGTCTGGTCTTTCAGCATTTACCCCAATATCTGGCTCTGAGTTTTTATTAAACATTTTCTTAATTTCCTTTTTGGGCTATTTATTGTGGTTTTGTAGAAATACAACCGATTTTGTATCCTATACTTTGTTATTTTTTAATTATTGTATTTTTATTTATGGGCTTGTGTCTGCATGTGGTGTGTGCATGTGAGTACAGGTGCCAACGGAGGCCAGGAGAGGGCATCAGATCTCTGGGAGTTGATGTTACAGATGGTTGTGTGCCACTCAGCCTGGGTGCTAGGAACCAAACTCAGGTCCTTCAGAAGAGCATCAAGCACTCTTAACCACCGAGCTTTCTCTCCAGCACTGCAAGTGTTTTCTTTCTTTAATTATTATTTTTTAATTGAACTTATTTTCATACAATATATTTTAACTATACTTTCACCCTCCCCAGCTCCTCCCAGCTGCTCCCCACCTCCCTCCGACCCAATTTCATGCCCGTTCTCTTTCTTTGAAAGAAAAAACAAGAAACATGCATACATACATATACATACATACATACAGAGAGAGAGAGAACCCCCCCCAAACCCCACAAAAATGGACCAAAATATATAAACAAAAAAGACCAGTAAGACAAAAAAATGCTCAAACAAAGCAAAATGAGACAAGTCTACAAAAGTACCATTGAGTTCATTTTGTGTTGGCTACTCCTGGGCATGGAGCCTACCTTGAAGTTTGGTTAATGTACCCAGTGAGACTCTACTGGAGAAAACTAATTTTTCCTTTGCCAGTAGGCATCAGTTGCAGATAGCTTTTTGCTTAGGTGTGGGAGCCTGTGTCTACTTTCCCCTATTAGCACTGGGACCTCATGTAGTTTGAATCTGTGCTGGTCTTATGTGTGCTGCCACAGTCTCTGTGAGTTGCTGTGTGCCTCAGTCCTGTTGCTTCTTGAAGACACTGTTTCCTTGGAGTAATCCACAACCTCTGCCTCTTAGAACCTTTTCACCTCCTTTTCCACATAGATCCCTGAGCTGTGAGGGGAAGGATTTGATAAAAACATCTCATTTAAGACTGAGTGCTCCGAAGTCTCTCATTCTGCACATTGTTGAGTTGTGGGTCTCTGTTAGTTCCCATCTACTGCAAGAAGCTTTTCTAATGATGGCTGAGGGATCCACTGATCCGAGTCTCAGCCTGGTGTCAATTCCTTTCTTAATGTCCTTTTAGAAATGTTCATTGTGAATTTGTAGAAATGCAACTGATTTTTCAGTGCTGTATTTCTTAAATTCAGTTTTTAGCTCTAACATTTTTCCTTTTGAGTAGATTCTTTTTTTTTTTTTTTTTTTTTTTGGTTTTTCGAGACAGGGTTTCTCTGTGTAGCTTTGCGCCTTTCCTGGATCTCACTTTGGAGACCAGGCTGGCCTCGAACTCACAGAGATCCACCTGCCTCTGCCTCCCGAGTGCTGGGATTAAAGGCGTGCACTACCACCGCCCGGCTCTTGAGTAGATTCTTTAGGATTTTCTTCATATAAGACCATGCTGTCTGTGCACAGAAATCAGCTGGTTCCTCCTTTTCATTTGGTGCCTTGAAATTTTCATTTCTTTCTGCCTGATTTCTTTGACTAAAATTTCAACTACTGTGTTGAACAAAAACAGCCAAGGTCAATGTCCTTGTCTTGTTACTGATCTGAGATGGAAAAAATTTTCAGTCTTTCAGCATCGAGTATGGTGATAGCTGAGGGTTTTATATATGACCTTTGTCATTTTGAGAACATTTCTTTCTACTCTAATTTATTGAGTGTTTTTTTTTTTTTTTATCACAGAAAGATGCTGAGTTCTGAAAAATGTTTTCTGCATCACTTGAGATAATCCTGAGTTTTTCTTCCTTCATTTTGTGATGTGTGTTATATTGATTGATTTTTCCAGGGGAAGACCACACTTGGTCCTGACATACAGTCTCTTTAATGTACTGCTGAAATTATTATTAGTAGTAGTATTTTGTGTGCCTCTGTGTGTGCTGTATATGTATGTAAACATGCTTGTGCAGAGGCCAGATGTGTCCTGTCACTCTTAGTGCCTTGAGAGAAGGTCTGTCACTGAGGCTGGAGCCAGACTGGTGGCTAGCGAGCCCCAGTGATCCTTCTCTCTCACTTCCCTAAGCCTTTCCCTCAGCCAGGGCTGGGGTCGCAGGTGCATGCACAGTCAAGCAAAACATTTTTTAAAAAGGATTTGTCACCAAGTTCTTTTCAATTTAAAAGAATTTTCTACATGTATACAATGTATTTTTATCATATCCAGTTCCCCCCACCTCCCCCCCACCTCTCATGGGTCTCCCCAGCACATCCTTCTCTCAACTTCATGTCTTCTTTTTTTAAATAACCCACTGAGTCCAAATAATGCTGCTCATATGCACGTGAGTCTGGGACCATCCACTGGAGCATGGACAGCCTACCATTCCATGCCTGACTTACCTGTGTGGGTTCTGGGGACTCGAACTCAGGTCCTCATGCTGGCACAGCAAGGACTCTTACCTGCTGAGCTATGCCCAAGGCCGTGTGCTGCTGAGTCTGATTTGCTAAATTTTGTTGAGATTTTGCAGCCCACTAAGACATGTTCTTGGTCTGTCATTTTCTTTTCTCAAGCTGTATTCATCTGGCTCTGGATTTGGAGTAGTGGCTGCTTCATAGAATGAGTGTGTTAGGGAAGACTACCTTAGTGTATAGGCCTGGTGATAATTCTTTAAGTATTTGGTAGAGTTCACAACAAAACCATCTGATTCTGGACTTCTCTTTGTTGGAGGGTTCTTGGTTCCTGATTCAATGCCTAAACATGTTATGGGTTTATTTAGAATTTCTATTTCATCTTGAGTCAAGTTTAAGTAATTTGCACATTTCTAGGGATTTGTCCATTTCATCTGAATTCATCTATTTTTATCTGGTGTGGAATTGTTCATAGCATTTCTTATTTTTAGAAAATGAATGCTAATTGCCTTCCCTCTCCCTCCCTGCCTCCCTCCCTTCTTTTCTTCCTCTGAAATAGGATCTTGTTATATAGCCCAGGCTGGCCTTAAACTGGAGATCTTCATGCCTCAGCCGTCCATGTACTAGGAGTATAGGCTTGCATCAACACACTTGACTCCTGCTTTATTTCTCCAGTTATCTGTCTCCTCACTTATTTGTCAGTCCAGGTGATAGTTAATTTTGTGATTGTTTTCATCCAGTTACCTTTGGGGTTTTGTTGATTCTCTGTGGTTTTTCTTCTCCATTTCACTCACCCTCAGCTTCACTGTGTTCCCCTCCAGTTAGCTGTCCCTTGTTCAGTTCTGTAAGATGAGCTGTTTGTTTGGGTGTATACAGTCCGGGCACAGGCGCTGAAGACAACAGAGTAACCTGGCCTTTCCGAGAGGCTGAGAGCAGACTGTTCTCTGCTTTTCTTCATTTCCAGTACAGTCGCTTCCCAGGAGAGGGGTAGAAAGGTCCCTGCTAAGGTCACAAGCAGAGGAGAGCGTAGAAAGGAAGTGAGGCTTGATAGGCCATACTCCTCATCTTGCCAGCTGTGGGGCTGTGGACCCAACCACATAACCGCCACGAACTGGTTTGGTATCAGAGATTATTCCATAAAAGTCTTACTCATTTGTTAGAGCTAGTTGTATATATCTGAACTATGGCAGGGAGCAGGAGCCCTGGTGCAGGGCAGTGTCCTACCTCAGGCGCTAGACCATGTAGGTCTGTCACAGGAAGCAGAATGGCCACACTGGCGCGCTCTAGGTAACAGCTCACCACCCCGGATGTGTCACAGAATGTGGTATTCTTTTTTTCATTTTCTTCCTGTTCTGCTTGCTCCTGCAGGACTTCCACACAGGCCAGACTGACACAGATACCACTGTGAAGCCTCAGCTACATCCTCACAACTCTTGCTGTACAGACCGAGTGACCGCAGGTGCCCTGGTTCCTGGCCGGCCTCAAATTCAGACCCACTGCATAGACGGTGTCCTCCAGGACTTCTGTGAGAATTGCACTAGACACTTTCTTCAGATGCACAAATGCGAAGGAAACAGAGACCCTGCAAGCCAAAAGAAGAATGCTAATGTGCTCTGGCCAGCTCCCACCCTGTCTCCTTCCCCCAGTGGTACTGTATGGGAGAGCAGAGTGCCTGGCAGAGATGGAGCTTCCTAGCTGATATCTCTCTCTCTCTCTCTCTCTCTCTCTCTCTCTCTCTCTCTCTCTCTCTCTCTCTCTCTCTCTCCTACTCACTCTTTCTCTCTCTGAGACAGGCCTTTCACTATGTAGCCCTGGCTGTCCTGGAGCTCACTACGTAGACTTAGGTAGCTATAAACTCAGAGATCCGCCTGCCTCTAGCTCCTGAGTACTGGGATTAAAGGCATGCGCCATCACACCCAGATCTGTCTGATTTTTTTTAAACGCTGTTTCTTTGTTCTTTGACTTGACTCAACAGCATCTATCTCAGTTCTTTAAGAAATAACTCTAATCTCATAGAAATGGCTTGAGATCATGTCATAATTAAAATCCTTTTTAAAAGTTTTGTTTTCATTAACTGTGAAAGGATGTTATACAAATGAATAAATACTTCTTTTCACACATAGACTCAGCAGAGACCCAAAGAAAGAATCAGTCTGCTATAAAAGAAACACATTCCTTGTCTGATGATTACTTTATACCTCATGCTGGCTTGCCTGGCATGAAGGTGTCATGGGATATTTCCCAGTTCTATGACAGAGACAAATCCTGCCCATTAAAGCCCAGGCTAGGAAACCTGGCATTTTACCTCCTTTTGGAGATAAGAGTTGGGAGGACCCGAGGAAGATATCCTGTGTAGACTCGAGAACAGATCTTGTTTTAGCTAGTGTCTTCTATGATCAGTGCTAGGGTTGCCTTCCTCTGCTTCATGGGGTGGCTCCCATGGTGCGAGGGAGAGGTCAATACTTCTCTCTTGATCCCCGTGCTGGATAGAGGCCAGTGAGCTGAGGTATTCCCAAGATTCTTGTCTTCCCACCAGACATGCTAGTATAGCAGCATTCAGGGAAGGGCTAGGAGGACCAAGGGTCGTGCTGGGAGCACAGGGGTAGTCCACCATGCTTGCCTTTCCCGAAGCCAGCCTCGGGCTATGTGACCGGCAGTTACTCGGTTCATCTCACCGTCAATAATGTACTCGCCTTTCTCTTTTTTCAAAACACACACACACACACACACACACACACACACACACACACATGCGCGCGCACACACACACATACACACACACACACACACACACACACGCACACACACACACACCTTTGTTGTTGAGACAGAATATTCCTATGTCTCCCAGCCTGGCTTCTATTGAATATGAAGTAAAATTCCCACTGCCATGTTATATACAAAACCTGCAAGAACATGCTATTCCTGTCCCGACAATAAGAAAATTCCAGACCTTCTAGGAAGGTTCCACTTTGTGACTGTTAGCCAGCTAAGATACAGCTTTTTAAAGGTTTCTAACAGTTCTAGAGGAACTAGCCAATAGTTCCTAAACCACACCGGACACCTGTTAGAGCTCTCAAATGGTCTTACCTGAAGAGGTCCATCACTAACTTAGAAGCAGAAGAAACTCAGCTTTAAGGCCACAGGGTGGTGACCCAGGAGAGATGAAGTCACCACCCAAAGCCAGTGCACTAGTTAGTATAAGGTAAACAGTAATCTTGGTGATTGCAACCTCTTCCTGGTAACTGCTAACTGGTGGTAGTTTTCTCAGAACAGAGAAAAAGAAGAATCTGGAAACAAAAGGTTTATCCATGTCTAAATGTGAGAGGGAAAATGCTAAATGTAGCAGTAAAATTATAGTGAAATCTGTGGGAGCACTGGGGTCCTCTGCCATGGTCCTCCCTAGAAGGGCACTGGGGTCCTCTGCCATGGTCCTCCCTAGAAGGTCCCAAATAGCACACAGGACAAAACTCCCTGCTTGGGCTAGCAAACAGGAAAAGCTGACAGCTTGAGTCAGATCCCCAGAACCCATGGAAAAGTAGAAGGAAAAAGTGTGTGTGTGTGTGGGGGGGCTGACTCTGACCTCCACAAGTGTGCACCCACACGCTCTCTCACACACCTTATTTTCAAACTATCCAATAGTACCTAAAAAGTGCTAACTGAACTGAGACATGGTAAATTTGGGTGACCCATCTCTGTCCCCAAATAGGGGAATCATTTCTGGTGGTTAGGATCTCCCTGATTTTCTAACTTAATGATTCTTCCAAACCTTTCTGGACCAGCATGGATGGATTCTTCAACACACGAATGAACTATTGATTAAATCTCTTGTCCATCTCAAAATTCCCCTATTTTCCTACCCTCTCATCAATTCATGCACTTATCCATATGTCTATTTATCCATTCACCTACCAGCCTATTTATCTACCCAACCACCTAACAACTCATACATATAAACACACACATACACTTCATCGATTTTTTAAAAATTCCTTCTTGCTTGACCTCTGGTCACTCTTTTCAACCAGCTGACTGGAAAGGAAGTGTTCTGAGCTGTGTACCAGAGCATTTCCCTCTGTGTAAGTGCTGAGTCCTCTGCCTGCTTGCTCCTGGGCCTTATGCAGTGGTCTTCCGGTCTCCTGTCCCTCTGGGACCTGCAGTTTCCCCGGGAATCCCTAATAGGACCCCTTGCAGACTGTGTCTCCAATCAACTCGAAGAAGCTCAAGGCCATAACCACAGATACAAAGAGAAAGGTGACATGGGAAATTGAGCCGCAATTTGGAAATAGCACAAATAAAAATGACTGTATTTGCAAACAGTCAGGTCAGCTCAAGGCAGCTGTTGGTGTAGGTAATTACAAGCCTCCAGCATTGTCTCTAGTCCTGAGGTCCACGCACATGCAGGCAGAGGCCTCTCGTTTACCCAGCATGTTCTGGGTTTTCTCATTAAAACCCACATGCCTCACCCTGCCAAGCATAAGCCATAGTCATTTCTATTTTCAGTGCCTCTGGGTTGCTGGCTGGCATCTCTCAGGATGGCTCCTCACATTCATCAGGCTGTGATATGCTTCCGAGCAAAAGAAGCAACTGAACAGAAACAGATGTCAGCATCCCGGGGCACGGTGGTCGCTCCCTCTGATATGTTTCCAAGTCTGCTTTTGCGCTGCCAGCCAGGAGCAGTGTGGAATGACAAGTGAGGCTGCCAGCTAAAGAAGCCGAGACGGGAGCCAGGGTGGGAAGGAAGAGAATCATTAATTAGTGGCTCCAGAAGGGAAATGAGCTCTCAGCTCACATCAGCTTCTGAACTCAAGTGGGGTTAATTGTTTTCCACACCAGCCACAGGGCCACTTTCTTCTCGGGAGACGGACACGAATGAGTCTTAATTAGCCAGCCAGCCCTGCTCTGTTCATTAGCTACAAATGGGACATCACCTGGCTTGCCCCTGGTGCTATGGGGCAGATCAGAACACACATGCATACACATATACACACAAAACATGCATATGCACACACACACACACACACACACACACACACACACACACACACACACACAAACTCATACACAGTCATGCACACAACCCTATGCAGGAAAGTGGCTAGACATCCCATCACGGGGGCAAGACACTCACATTGCTACCTTATACATCCAAAGTGAACTTTGCAGAAGGCGGAGCTGTGGGTGAACCTTAGTTTTTTTTGCTGGGATGGCTTCTGAGACCAGATGGTGTT
>CABHPR010127409.1:0-24256 GCA_902168415.1 Peromyscus melanophrys
TTTTTTTTTTTTAATATCATCTCTCAAACTAGTCTTCCACAAAGCTACCTTATCCAGTCTTGAACTTTTGGATGTACTTTTCCCCCTTAAGTTTGCTTCCCTTAAGGAGTGTATCAGAAATTAGGAATCTAAGTAGTTGGTCACTGTTGACACAGTTTCAAATTATATAACTAACTGAAAAAGATAAGTTATATATTTTTGAAATACAGAAAGAA
Organism: Peromyscus melanophrys; assembly: GCA_902168415.1. NCBI lineage: Eukaryota > Metazoa > Chordata > Mammalia > Rodentia > Cricetidae > Peromyscus > Peromyscus melanophrys. Next base: position 216 of record CABHPR010127409.1, read on the forward strand.
CTTTCCAGGTGTAATTGTGCATGCCTGTAATCCTAATACTTGGGAGACTGAGATTGTTGTTTATTTATTTTGAAGTGATCTTAGACACATCACAAAACTGTTTCCAAAGAAAAGGACTGTCATGGGAAGAGTTTTATTGAAGTAGAAAAATGCAAAGCAACACATTATTAATCCATATATTTAGATATTTCTTCATTTTCTAGCTCATTATTTTATGTGTGCTACTTGCAAAGATAAAGGCTCAAATATTTCAAAGATCATTATGAAGATGAAAGAAATAATAAACATTGCTTTCCAGAAAAATATATGCAGAGTCATACTACTACTAAAACTAACTAAATGATAGATAACAAATGGTCTTTGTGCCTTTATTTCAGTATTATGATACTGAATGTGGATTAATTTTGTTGATAGACCCATACCTCAAGGGATTTACAGGGTATCCCTTCCACAGACCTATCCCATTCTTGGTCCTAGCTTTGAAAACACCCATTTGAATTATATGTCTATTATAAATGTAATATGGTGATAAGTTTTAATGGTTCTAGGAGGGGGCAGTGCAGAACATTTCCCTGTGGTCTTTATGGATATCCGTCCTGCTCTTCCATTGATAGGTGTCAAACTAACAGCTTAAGAGGAAGATTTCAGTTGTTCTCTTTCATTAAAGTAATGCAGGATTCATAAACCCCACTTGATACAATATGCCTCTGGGTTACTTTCATCTTGTCTTTTGCTAGGGAGCCAAAGCCAAATATGTGACTATCCATAAGAATGAGCACTCCTCATCCTCTTAACATATTGATTGAGTATTTTTTCTAGTCGAAAGTGCTCCAAGATTCACATTTTTAATAGATCAACTTATTATATCCATACAAACACTTATAACAATGTTAATATCATGTTTCCTTAAAATCCCTTCTCTGAAAACTGAAAATTTATTATACACATACTCATCCTAACACAAGTCATGAGGACATGAAGTCAAAAATGATAAGACAAATCAGAAATTGCCATAACCTCCTCAAAATATTGTAACCTATAGGCTGTGTCTTGGTATTCTGGGTCACATGAAGTTTCTCAAGAAAACAACCCAAAGTGTCAGGAACAAGCTAATCAAGAGAAAAAAATTAAGGCTGAGGAAAAGGCAAAAATTTCTTGAATTAACTGCTACAAAATGACAAACCAGCGACATTGAGTATTGTGCCCAGGTATAGAATCATTTGATTCTAAGCAAGTGGGTGAGATGATACCAACAGATGTGGAGAAGACAAAACCAGCTAAACCAAATGGACAGAGACTGTGCCAGGAGTCTTAAAGAAATCAGAAGAAAAATGCAAGACTCAGGCCTGGCAATGAAAAAGAAAGCCTATGTAAAGACTGCGAATGTGGGGAAGGTGCCGGGGCCACCTGTACAAACACATGCTGCTCTGTTCTGGGAAAGCAAGTAGAATTATATCTTCATTCTATGGCAAATAGAGACCCTTGAAGGACAAAACCTGAAAAATAGAAGGTTGAATCCTAAATATGTGCAAAGACATAAACCTACTTACCACTGAGGATAAATGGAGAGTCAAGCGTACATGTATTGTTATAAATATGTTCTAATACCAACACTTAGCCACAAGGCAACTTTCCACTTTTTCCAGGCTGTGTCTGAACCTTCTCTTGAGTGTCAGTGTCATACAGTGGGATGTTCTGTATGTTAAATGTGTTGCTCTGATTGATTAATAAATAAACCACTGATTGGCCAGTAGCCAGGCAGGAAGTATAGGCGGGACAAGGAGAGAGGAGAATTCTGGGAGGTGGAGAGACACTGTCAGCCACCACCATGAGAAGATATTAAGATACTGGTAAGCCACGAGCCACGTGACAACTTATAGATTAATAGAAATGGGTTGATTTAAGATATAAGAACAGTTAGCAAGAAGCCTGCCAAGGCCATACAGTTTATAAGTAATAGAAGTCTCTGTGTGTTTACTTGGTTGGGTCTGAGCGGCTACGGGACTGGTGGGTGAGAGTGATTTGTCCTGACCATAGGCCAAGCAGGACTGGAGAAAACTCTAGCTACATGTCAGCCCATAGTATCACATCAAAGAACAATACAGTTAAAGCAGTTATTCAGAGGCACCAAGGATCAAGTCCATTTGTGAAAACTCTGCTCTAGGACATGGTTTTGAAGTACCTGGAAGAGTAAGTGAATTTGATATCTTCTTGAAATTCTCCCATAGACATTATATTTTCCACCTAAGTTTGTACAAGAGTTAACAATATTAAGTTCAAAATTTTATGCCTCCTAAGTTACCTAGAGGAAAAAGGTTTGTGTACTGTTTACAATTGAAGAAAGTACCTCAGACCTCAGGACCACCAACAGAAATGGGAATGAGGTGGAGATAGGTGGTTGAGTAGCCAGGGAAAAGTATCTATTTTATTGGATGACTGACTTACAGATATTTAAACAGATTTCACTATTTAAAATATCTCTGAAACATATCCTACAGATGGCTACTTATGGAAAAATCAACAAAAGTATAGTAGAATTCATTGTATAATGAAAAGTATTTCCAGTATCAGTGCAGAAAATTTGCCTTGTCTTGGTGATGCAGCACGAATTAAAAATTGAACCAGTCATGAATGCATAGCTTTAATCTCAGCACATGCATGTCTGAAGCAGGGGGATCACAAGTTGGTGGACATCCTGGACTGTATAGTGAAACTTATGTCAGATCACACACAAAAAAAATTAGAAATTTAATGAACCTATTTGTACTTTGTTCAATTATTGTTAAGTAAGAAGAAAGCTGAACCAATGATGGAAAGTGGGCATCTAAATTATAGGATGATTTGTTTAAAGTGGATATTGAAAAGAATATAACATCTCATCTCTGTCATTAACCAAATTTATACTAACTGTTTTCCAGAAATGTGAACAGAACATTAACAAGTGAGAGGGAAAATAAACATTTCAGCAATTGTGGAAGGAAGCCTGGGAGACTGTCCTGACCATGTCTGCAGATGTCTGGATCCATTAGAGTTGAGCTATCAGACCTGGTACTTTCAACCTAGTGAGATATGAACAAGAAAGGCCATTGCCCAGGGAGTATTCTCTCTGCAGAGCATCCCAAATCTACCTCTGTTACCTAAAGTTTGTGTAGAATTCAGTACCTTCCTTCAAAGTAAGTTTTTTTGTGTGCATTTGTTTGTTTATTTTGTTTTTAACAAACTTTTAAAGGGAACACCTTTAGCAGAAACAAGGCATAGAAACCAAGGAATAAATCTATAGCTTGTTTACTCTACAGCAGAGAGAGAAAGAGAGCAAAGGAAGGAAATAGAGGGACTAGAGTATGGAGAACTGAGTAATGGTCTTCAAAACATTCTAATTTAGACATGATGGTTAAACTTCATTGACAATTTGTGGTTTTGGGAACAAACTTCTGGATCTGGAGGGTTTTTTTTTTTTTTAGAGAGAGAGAGAGAGAGATTTTAACTAAAGAAGGAAGATCCACTCTGGATATAGGCAAAAGTGTCCACGGCTGAGGTCCCAGACTGATGAAATAGAAAAAGCAAAGAAAGACAGAAAAGGGAAGAAAAGTAAAAAAGAACAAGAAAAAGAAAAGGAGAGGAGAACAACTTGAGCACCAGCATTTACCTCTATTCCTAACTCAACATGACCAGCCTGCTCACAGTCCTACCTTTATGTCTTCCTGGCCCTCGATTTGTGAGCCAAACAAAAGCCTTTCTTCTTTTCTTGGATTCCTTTGGTCAAGTGTTTTGTCACAATTCGGTTTCACTAACAGGAAAAGCATTGGATACATTAGAATTTATTAATTTTATCTTCTGTGTCCAAAAGGGAATTTAGAGATAACGATGAGCAAAGAAATTTGAGATAGGAAGACTATTACAGATTATAAGGGTCAGAGGTAAATACAGTCTTAAGTGTCCTGAAAAAGGAAGCAAAAATTATAATCACAGAAAAGAGAGGTAATGTGATGCTCCAAACAGGAAGCTGCCTGAACAATGATGTAGGAATATATCAATAATCAAGGATGCAGCTAGGCTGCAGACACTAAAAGAGGCAAGGAACTGAAGCTTCCAGAGAGATCTGCCTGCTGACACCTTGATTTTAAAACACTGACACCTACTTTGGAGTTTGTGTTCAAAACTGAGACAGAATAAACTTCACCCATTCAAGTGATTAAATCTTTGTTGATTCGTTATTGAAGCAACAGGAAGTCAGTATACATGGTCATCAAGAACATGAATGTCAGATTCAAAGACATGAATTAGAAAACTGTCCCTAACACTTAGTGATGACAGACTTAATTTCCAGTAAATTCGGTTTCCTCATGTTTTGCACAATTAATGAAATAACTCATGTAAACCATTTAGATACAAATTATGATGCAGAACATGTCCAAGTACCCTTATGGAGGAGAGGATCTGACAATTGCTGAATCCAACTAAGTCCAAGATACTTCCTGGCTTGCTCCTTTTCAGCTCCAAGAGCATTTTGGGAGGTAAAAATTTCTGATTATCATCGTGCTTTTCCAAATTAGAAACCTGAGATTTGCAATCTGTGTTATTTGTGTAGTCTATATTAATTAGTCTATATTAATCTCCAACAATAGCTGTATCTTCTGGTAGTATGGGAGCAAATATCCTAGAAGTGTTTTCAAATCAACGCAAATTCAAGGTGAGTATACCAAATATAATTGATAGAAATGCAGTGTCAGAAAACTGTCAAATCTTGCTCCCAGCCTCAGATTCTTCATGAGTTAAAATAAATCTATTGGCTATTAATAATAGACTAGTAGTGAGACAAATATCAGGGTCATTTATTTGTTAAATAGATCTAATATTAATTTTTAATAAATTATTTTTATATTTAAAAACTCAGAAAATCAGCTATCTTTGCCACCTTGGTTTTACAAAACAAAAACATCATGAACTCCAATTGAATTGTAATACTCTTACTGAATATTACTTAAATAATATAACATAAAATTTCCCTTTACTCTTAGAATCTGTCATAGTCTTTTTCTCTTTTAAAAATATATATTGATGAATGTGAGTGACATTAAAAGAATTCTACTTCCTAGTTTTACATGAACTCAAGTTTAAAAAAAAACCTTAATGATGACCGTGAAGGCATCATTTGAGGATAACAAGTTAATTGGTTATAAAGTTTATTCACAGACTTACCAACACTGTCTGTTTCTGTGGCAACACAAAGATAGTTGTGGAAAATGAATCTTGGTTTGATCATAATTAGACCCTCAATATAGACACAATTCATATCTTCAGAATACTCTCTGCCATGGCAACTGTGACTATTCGGGCTCTGCTTATTTCTGGGGATATTGCAGGATCCAAACCCCCCAAACAGCAGTGGCTTACAATCAGACTCTACCACAGTAAATGTAAAGAGGACCTGTAGTTCACATCACCTTCTATGTCTTCAAACTTATCAGTTGATTTGCTTTATGTAGGTGCTTACTAATTGCATAAGTTTCCAGAAAAAAAAAAAAGAAAAAACTTATACATGAAAAACTGAAACTAAGAAAGGGGAAGTGATTTCTTTCAGGTCATATATCTCACCATCTGAAGACCAAATATTAGAACTGAGGCACCCCAGCTCTTCTCCTCCCCCCTCTTCACCCCATTCTTCTCTTCCAAAACCACCTGAGACAGAAATGCTAAACAGTCTGGTAGTACACTATGTATAAACTGAAAATATCAGAATTTGTTTTATCTTTTAGTTAAAAAGTATTGTTACTGGTTAACCAAAGGAACAAATACTTACTTGTCTTTCAGTATTACTAAAGAAGTTTTCTAGTTTATCTTAATGTAGGAGAGAATACTGATACTCAACAGTTTCTGTGAAGTTAGGGCTCTACAAAGAATAATAAAATCTGTGAAAGGGTGCTACCCTGACATTCGATACCAACTCTCATTCCTAACCTCTGTGGTGGTGCTGACCTTGTCTGAATTGTCATGTCTCACTTTCCCGTTATCCATCATTCGGAGATTAAATAGGAAAGCTGATGAGAAAGCCATCAGAGCAGGGAGCTCCCGAAGTCAGAAACTGTGGGCCACTTTCTTTTGGTTTGAGTGTAGTATCTGCTTAATGTCATACATGAAACCCCATGCTCAGTGTCTTGCTCATAGTGAATATTCAAAAACTTTGCTGAATGAAGAAGCAAAATTAATAACTCATTCTGACTATGACACATTTGTGTTTCTTCTACATGTAAACTACTCAAAATACTGGCAAAAATCTAAGTATCAATTTGCAAAACATAATAGAGTGGATTTACCAGATTCTGTTTCTGTCTTTTATAAAGCATCATTTAGACTGTATTTCTTAGCCTCATCTACAGTTAGGAAGGATCATATAACTCAGATTTGCCTACTGGAAGATGATCAAAGGCAAGTCATGCCAGATCTTATAAGCAAATTTGGTATACTCTCCAACTCATTTTCCGTCTCATGACATTTGCACACCAAGAGCATACTGGTAAAATCCAGAGACTTGAGATGTGGTGAAGCTGTGAGCTGAAAGTACTATGGGTCCCTAAACGCATAGGACAGAACTCCTACACCATTACCATAGCCATCATCACTACCCCTGGCTCACAGTGAAATTACAGATTGTGTGGGAAACCTTCAGTTTTTAAGTATGTCAGTGCATCAGAACCATTGTAACAAAACCAATAAATGTGATAGCTCACAAAGAAAGAAATTTGTTTTTTACAGTTCCTGAAGCTGAGAAGGCAAACTCATGGTGCTGCCAGGTAATGGTTGACTTCCTGTTTCAGAGATGGTACCTTTAAATGGAGTAATCACATAGGGGAAGCTTTCTGGCATTCTTCCAAAGGAGTTCTTAAGCCAATTCAGGAGGACAGAGCTAATTACCTCCCCGAGATCCACATCTGGTACTATCACACTGAGAAGTCAGCTTTATTGAGTGGGGGCACAAATATTCAGACTACAACAGTGAGCCACTTAGAGATTTGGAGGTGCTCTGCCACATACTCAGTCATATACTCTGAGATTACTTGCATGTTTATTATTTTTCCCAAATATCTCTTATGGATATCATTTGCCATACCCAGTATTTCACTTTTATACATAATATTTAGGCTGATAAGAAAGTAAAGGGAATCCCAGACCTCAGATCCCTTGCCATGGGTTTTCAGCAAACAAGTCTGTCTCTATACAGTTCTTATTAGTTAAATTTATTATTTTCATGCATGTATATAATGAATGCTAATTAATTCATCCCTAAAAGCCAAGTGAATCAACACTCACAACTTCATGGTGTAAAAGTTAACATACAGGCCTGTAAAGAAAAAAGACAAATCTGCAACTTCAACCCGGACACCAACTATTAAGGAGTTACACAGTTGAACATGGTCTGCATTAGTATCCACTTGTTTTGTATGCATAGAAATCAAAGCCTGTGGTTCCAAATTACAGACTTTCAGTTAAAAAGAAAACCTGGACTTAAGCCCGATATCTTGGTAGAGTAACATATAACAATGTTTAAGTATTTTAGGTAATTGCATATAAATCTCTAACACATGCAAAGCTATATTGCTTTCTATCCTTTATTATATTTTGTGATTGCTCATCTAATAATTTGTGTGATATTTCCCAGTTGTGAAATGTCACTGATTGCCAGTGATTAAGATTAAATGAGAAGATTGCTCTCCTCTCCCAGGTGGTTGTTAGGAAACATCTGAATCATAGTGAGTTGCTGGGTGAACTAAGAGAGTGCCCCTCCCAAGCAATTTTGAGGTTTCATAAGTAAACATTCAACATATACCACAACAATGCATGTATTCAACATATACCACATCAATACATTTATTTGTGCTACAGGTTTCTACTCCAAAGTATGCATTTTTTTTTTACGGTTTAGAAAACAATAAATTTGTTAGGAAAAACAAGGGCATAGGCTTCAAGGCTCTATAGTTTCATACAGATTAATTCAAATGGAGTTATACTGATTCAGACCACAGATATTTGAGCTTCATAAGTGTCAGAACAACACAACTCTTCATTGATGATAACATCAGCTAGATTTATCATGTCTCATTTTTGAACCCTATCAAAAATATATAAACAAGAACAGAGAAATAACGATGAAGTGAAAGCCAACAGGAAGAAAGAGACAGGGATTTCGATTCAAGGTTGTGTCTGCCTAGAGCAGCTGTAGAAAATGAGATGAGTGCATGAGGCGCACAGTGGTCAGTGAAGGATGACTACTCACACAGCATCAAAACTCTAGAAGAATCTGTAATGAAAACTTCTATGAACTTTAAACAGTATTAAAATGGCATCTACCACTGTTTTTAGATAACTGTATCTGTACTAAGTTCTGAAGGGTCTTTACAGATTTACATGTGTGTTCCCTCTGCTTGAACCTCTACCTTCATTACTTTTGGCTTTTAGTCTTCAACTATTGCCTCAAGAATCACATTCCTAGTATGAGCCTCTCATCCTTACATACAGAAACAAACACAGTCCACTAACTCAAATCTAAAAGTGGGTTAGTTTAGAAAATCCCCAGCCATCGGAAAGCAGTTGTTCAATGTACTCCAGACCCAAGGACAGCAAAGTTGTACTGCATTTAGTGGGAACTCAATAAATATTGGGTGTTTCCATAAAGTAACTCTCCAGATAAGTTCTTTGAAGCTCACAGGATTCCCACAGCTTTCAAACAACCAGTAAAGGCAAAACTATTTTTGTGTTAACATTATGGAGACATTTTCCTTTTCATCATGTTGGAAATTTACAGAACAAAAGCAACTGTGGGTGAAATGGTTGGGTCCAGAACAAAATTGGGCCTGTGACAAGGAACATCACCTATATCACTCGTCTCACTGTCACTCACTTTCAGGAAATATAATGCCCATTCTGTGGAAGAACACCCTTCATAAAATAGCAAAATAATACTAATTTTATTAAATCTTTTTCTTGAGTATATGTCTTTTTAAATTATGTGGCAAAGTCATCTGTTTGAATTTAAAAGTACTTCTACAGTACAATAATTTTCTCATTAAAAAAGATCTTATTCTGATTGAATGAGCTTCAAGCTAACCTAGTAGCAGTTGTCTTGGCATATTGTATTTATTGAAAGAATCACCACCAAGTAAGCAATGAATGTTCAGACCCGGAATCTAAAAAATAAAAAAAATAAAAAAAAAATAAATAAAAAAAAATGTCATTGAATGGAAAAAACCAATGACGCAAATTATAAAAGTCAAGGTTTTGAATCAAAGTTAGAATTTTGGAAAACATATAACTTCCATTGTGTGCTTTACAATTTCAAAATAATTGAATGTTTTTATGATTAAAATCAGAGGTAATATTACAAAAGTGAATTTTGGATATTTGATTACGAAATGTGTCAATGTTTAGAGCTTTATTAGTATTTATTGATCCTCAGAAAATAAATGCTAAGAGTAGACATTCAAGTGGATAACTGATGGAAACACCTGTGTAGAATAAAAGGCTAGAGATAGAGAAGGCAGAGACAGCCTTGGGACCGTACCGCAACTTGTGATTGTCAAATAAGCTGGGGGTGGGGAGGGGATTTTGAATTATCTTGTTCCAGAAGTGTTGCTGCAAGACCATGGCAAATGTGGAGTGGAAGTCAGCAGTGTAAGGAAACCCGTCTCTTGCAGGGATGGGGTGGATGATTGATTTTGCACTCGTCAACCCCTGACTCTGAGCAGGAATGGGAAGCCAGACCTTTGTACAAATATGCTGGAACCAGAAGGTAGTAGCACATGTTGTTAACCAATTAGAACCCACAATAGGAGAGGTAGGCCATGAATTTCCATGTTTTAATGCTGCAATGCAGTGAGCTGAAAATTACAAAACGCAGTGGACTGAAAATTACAAAAGAATTTAATGCATACGGTCATATAGTCGTGATCAGATAGGATACTGAAACTGACAAGAAAATAACTATGTCAGGTAGAGGTTTAAATTTCACATTACAACTTGCCTTTCAGTAGCATTTACTTTTTAAGAAACCACTATTGGTTGAGTATAACGCAATATCAAATAGAAGCTTTAATAGGAAAAAAGACACTAAAAATATTCCTCTTTTTTACAACCACATATCCAAGTAAGACAAGATTGTCTCTAAAGAGTATACTTAAATATAAAGACTATGTCTCTACATATGTAAGCCTGCAAGTGTCACACACCTAAGGATATACATACGGGCAGCACTAAAGGGACTCCATAGGTTTAAACAATAAACCGTAACACACAGTTAGGGGGGCATGTAATAGAGGGTGGATCTGGGAGGATCTGGAGGAGGGGGGTGAAAAGGTTCAACATGCAATGTAGGAAATTCTCAAAGAATTAATAAAAACTATTTTTAAAATGTCTCTAAGCAATATTATAATAAAAGAATTTGTAAAAATGGTAAAATAAGGCCACCATTCTTAATTATTTTTTTCTGGAAAGTAGAGTTAGTTGTCACTAAAATATGTTGTGTTAGCACATAGTGAATTCATTGCTATTAATTTTTAAAGAAATTGATAAATGTTTTGTTTCTAATACAGTAAGTGTAAGTAAATAATCACCCCTTTAACAAAGTGTTTCAATAATTTTCAGGGTAGAAATTTGGCCTGAGAGGAAAATGTTTGATAACATTTTAAAATAATTACAAGCCGAGAACAGTGGTAACCACCTGTAATCTAAACAGTGAATAGCCTAAGGGAGAAGGATCAGGAGTTTGAGGTCAACCTGGGCTACACAAAACCTTCAAGACCAGCCAAGGCTAGACTGTTTCTTTAAAAATTGAAAATAATTTTAAAAGTGGGAGATACAGCTCGGTGGTGGAACACTCAACTATCTTTGGGAATGGAGGGAGGGAGGGAGGGAGGGAGGGAGGGAGGGAGGGAGGGAGGGAGGGAAGGAGGGAGGGAGAGGGTGTGTTTCAGTCAGGGACAGACTTGGAGAATGAGAATCATTGTTTTCAGGTATCTAGAGAAAATACTTGGTATCCATAGTGGGGAAATATAAAAGAGAACCTGGCATGGTAGCAGAGAGAGTGGCTCTACAATCAGAAATCCAGAGTTTGGAATTTATTACCAATATTTGCTAAAGAGAATCTTAAGGCAAGCGTTAAAGCTCTCTGAGCATCTTTAGTCTCATATGTCAATAATAAAATCTGCTCCAAAGGTTTTTTAAGTTTAAATCAAATATAAAGCATTCGTTAAAACTGAGGACAGTGACAAAAGCTCAGTAAAGCTCCTTCCCCATTGTGATTGCTGATAATAAATTGTTCAGCTGCTCGGGATTTCCTCTAAAGGAAAGGATAATAACCACCTGCTCACCTTTCATATGGTATGAAGTAAATAATATTTGAACATTTCATATTAGAACTGTATAAAGTATTTCTCTAAACTTAGAGAAAACCTGTGTCTGGCTAAGTCAAGTCATTTTTTAATCAAATGGTTGGGGGGGGAATATTTATGTCGAAAAAATTATATATCTCAGCCTCTGTTTCATCATGTAACCATGCTCACAGGTGCATGTGCATGCATTCATGTGCATGCACACATTCATGTATACGCGTACACACACACACACATACATACATACACACACACACACACACACACACACACACACACACACACACACACAATTTGAATAAGGCACTGAAGCTGTTTGAATGAGAATGACCTCCAAAGACTCACATGTTTGAATACTTGGTCCCCAGTTGGTGGAAATATTTGAGAAATATGGGGAGGTGTGGCTTTGCTGGAGGAGGTGTATGACTAGGTGCAGGCTTTGAGGGACTCCATTCTCAGTGTTTTCTCTGCCTCCTGCTTGTTGTTGGAGATGTGAGCTCTCAACTATTCCTGTCTCCATGCCTTCTCTCCACTCTCATAGACTCTAAACCTCAGGAACTGTACTCACTTAGATGCTTTCTTTTATACACTGACTTCGCCATGGTGTTTATCACAGCAATGGAAAAGTAACTAACACAGGCACCTAAACATGAACATCAGAGCTATAAGGCTTACTTGAAAAACACAGAAAGATATCTTTGTAACTTCTGTGGAGGTAAATGTTTCCTGAAACAGACTCCTGAAAGTACAAGCCATGAAAGAAGCAATAAAACACATAACACTTAATCAAAACTAAAGATGTCTTCATAGCCAAAGTAGATTCAAAATTGCAAGCTGTGCATTGGAGATTACATATATATATATATATATATATATATATATATACACATTCATAAAGTGAACCACAAAAAGCTAATTTGAAATGTTCAAGTGATCTGAACGCAGACGTTATGTAACAAAGTATTACATGTGTTTGATAAGCACAAGAAAATTGCTCTACATTTGTAATCATCATCTTAAAATGCTAATAATATAGGATGTTATTGAGGACAAAGAACAACCAGAACTTCACTGTGCTCTGTGAGTATAAAATGATGCCTATATTTGAGGGCAAGTTTGGGTTACAAAGTTAAACCTCTTATTTCTTATGAGCCAGCAATTTGCCTCACAGTTATTTACCCTAAGAAACAAAAGCATAGTTCAGAAAAATAAATGCTTATGAATTTTTATAGAAGATTTGCTCACGACAGTGAAGAGCTGAAACTATCTAAAATGTTCTTTAAATGTATGTGTTAAACAATGGATGTCTATTCAAACAATGGGAATGAGCAATCAAACAAAAGAATAAATCACCCCTACACACAACATGGATACACGCAAAGACTCATCAAGATTTAAAGAAAGAAAGAAAGAAAGAAAGAAAGAAAGAAAGAAAGAAAGAAAGCTGGGCACATAGTTTATAATTCTGTTTATATAAAATCCAAAAGCATAATGTGAGTGGGTAGAATTCAGTGACCAAGGGGTTAGGAGAAACAGAGTTTCCAGAAAGGGCCACAATGACCATTGTGCATGGCACACCCAGCCCAATCCTTAGGCACAAACCTTCACTCAAGCAAGTTACTGTAACTCTATTTCCCCAATACTTCTTCTCCAAAATCAAATGCGAGTCCTTCCTAGTACCAAGTCTTAAATGAGGCAGATTAATAGTCCAATGGCTCTAGTCAGATCTCTGAGAACACCAGTTAGTAACAACAATGAAAGCAAAGAAGACTATACTTACTACGTGTCTTTACTACATTTTTTTAATTGAAAGACAATTGTGCAATCTCCAAAAGCTAAGACTCAAGATTCGGTACAACTTGAATTAAGAGCTGAGTCACTCACTCCATTGACTGTGTGTTCTAAATGGCTGGGCAAGAGTCCACAGAATAACACAATCATATTTTATCTTTGTATTCCATCCATAGGTAGCATAGTTAATAACAGAAGAAAGTTTTGAGAATATACTATATGCCAAACATCTATGAAACAATGTATGTAAATAAACAACCACCGTTAATGGCAAATTAAAAGAGAAGCAGAAAGTTACTACCATTTGACAGATGAGAAAACTAAATGTAAAAGACAGTAAATAATGGACACATTCTACAAACAAGTGGTCTTTATCAATAGGTTCAGTCAACAAATTTACCACGTAGTAAATATTTGTTAAGGTCATTACATGTTAAAGGTTCTAGAAATAAAATGACAAATCAAATTGACAAAGTTTATATTCTCAGAGAGCTTATAATACAATAAAACAGAAAATTAATAAAATATTTATTTATAATGCAAAAAAAGAATAATAAAAGCTAAAAAGTGAGGGCACACATTAAAAGACAGCTTTAGCTGGGTGGGACAATTCTATGTAGTCCCCTTAGGAGACAAATCAATTATATGCTACCCAATGGGCTGAAAGAACGAAGCTATCTAAGCAAGTAACTAGAAGGAAAGAAATTCAGGTGGTGGTGGATGCTTGATGTGAATGTGTCTGTCATCTTAAAGAGAAAAACAGGAGGTAGGCAGGACAAAAGATGACCAGCTAAGGAGGGAGAGTTAGGCCTAATCTGCATAGCTAAAAAGTTCCTGGATGCATACTATATAAAGAATTGTGGAACATCTTGCTATAAAGATTATTAGAGGCTTGGGAGTCATTTGATTAGAGGAGCATATCATGTCCATTCTGAAGAGTTCAAAATCAGAAGACATTCAGCAAGAACAGTGGGGAAGCCACTGCAAGAGTGTAAACCAGAGATGGTGGTGGCAGCTAGAATCAAGAGAAGTTATGGTGGTCAGTGTGTGTTTTGCATATGGGGCCATGGATTTTGACCCAGGGTTGCATAAAAGGTATGAGTCAGGGATGACATTGATGCCTTGACATATAGCTGTGTTCCTCCTTCTCTGTTGATGCACTCTAGAAGAACAAAAATTTGTGTTTACTTCTGCCTTCCTAAAGGGGGAAATGACAAATATTACAGCCTCTCACTAGAGATAAGCAAGCTTCTATCTTTAGGGAAAAAAGCAAAACAAAACAAACAAATAAAATAGTTTTTCTAATGATCCTGTTTTAGATTAGTGGGAAAGAAACTCCAGCCTATGACAACGGAAGGAATACCAGATTATGTCAGAACTACACTCCCTGTGTGTATTTGGCGGGCAAAGCAGTATATTCCATTTTCATTAAATATAAAATTGGCATAAAAATTATTCCATGGAGTAAAATGGGTGAGAGGAGAATATAGGATGGGAATTAACCAAAACTAAGGATCTATTAAAAAAAAAAAAGCAGAAGGAAATTTAATAATGTGCAAGTTGATTAAAAAGTAAGTTTTAAGAAAAAAAATTTAAATGAAAGTTTCCTATTTGGATGGACTCAGCTTCTCCCAGAAACTATAGGTTATTAAATTATTAGACAAAACTCTCAGTATCAGTAGTGGGATGCTTCCCTTTGGATGGTTGGCCAAAGGAGACCTCTACAAGAGAAGCATTTGCCACAGCTGTTGGTGGCCCATCGGCAATAGATGGTAGGGACCTTATTGCTGTAGTTACCTTGTGCTTATGTCTTGGGACATAGATGGGAACCTCCTTCCTGTGAGTTAGATCTCATCATGCTGGAGGGCCCTATGCAAGCAGCTGGTGAGAATTATTACCAAAATTTTGCTCGTGTGTGGAGCCCGTGTGCTGCACTACCTACCATCCATGCAAGAAGTACCCACTGGTGCAACAGGGTCAAGTCTGTCATGGCAGGAAGCACCTGCTTTCTGTTTGGACCTCAGGCCTGCTTATACAGGATGGAATTCATGTCTGGTACTAGAAACCTGGTTAAAAAAAAAAAAAAAAAAAAAAAAAACCTATAGCAGGGGAGGCCAGGGACCTAATAGGGAAGATTCTGATATTGTTTTACTAAAGGGATATGATGTGTTCATCAAACCACCACGTAAATAGCTAGATTTATACTCATAGATCCATCTACCATGAGCTTTAGGCAGAGATTCTCCTTTTTTTTTTTTTTTCGGTTTAAGTCTTAACAGCAGGGATTCATAATTGGCCACACTTCTGAGGTTAAAAAAAATGGACTACTTAATGCTCAGACTTCATCACCTCATCCAAAGCTCAGAGAACATTTCCGGAGTTGGGGCAGAATGTAAGAATGGAAGCAGGGACTGGAGAAAGGGGGAAAGCTGTCTTTGCAACAGGAAGTCACTGTTGCATTCTTGGTCTTACAGAAGTGTCATTATTGGCACAACAAATGTGCAAGATGGACCTGTCAACACCTGCAGTGGAGAGGAGAAGGGCCCCATATAGTCAAACACAACTGATGTACTCAAAGACCAAAGCACAGAACTTTAACTGCATTTTCCTATTGTCCTGAGAATAAACTCATCTTCCTGAAACCTGACCCTTGATTGAATTCTTTTTTCAACAGTTTCAGCTTCTTCCCGGGATTACAGTTTTAATGTGGCTTCCCTTTGAAAATAGGACGCTGCCTCTTAAAATAAGCCTTTCTTTCAGGCAGGATCCTGAAGTGGCAACTGTGACTGTTCCCTTTCACAACCACAGTCTTCATCTTTGACAAGTTAGTCTAAAAAATGAATTACACGAATATCTGCATTTGTACAGTGATATCCACACATACTTTAATGTTATTTCAAGTAAGCCAAATAAATTAGGTGGACATTAATCACTTAGTACCTGACAGCTGATTGGGGAGAGTACAGAAATCCAAAGTGCATAAACTCATCTGTGCCTTCAAATAGTTCAGACAAACAGCAGGGAAAATATTCTAACATAAAGCTGGGGAGAACTGGCCAATATGCTCCAAAATGAGTGAAGAAATGAGTAGCCCTTGAGTGGACAGCCCTGGTAAGATTGATTACAAAGAGGTTATCTCCGATTTGGTTATCACAGAATGGGTAAACAAAGTTTCCTGGAATTAAGGAAGAACATTCCACTTGCCTGACACTAATTTTTACCCACAGGAAGCACCTGTGACTCTCTGGTGACTGTCTCTATTTGCAGAAACTCAAAACTGAATGCAGTAACGTCACACCGTTCCTCACATTGCAAACCTTGTTTCATAGAAGATGTGACTTGCGCTATATTGTACTGTCCAGAGCTCAACATATGCTTTAAAGAGAGTCTATCTTATCTAGGAGAAAAAGCACTGTGGCTTAAAACGTCATCACGTCATTTGTCATACTGACCTGCATATCGCATCTTATATTTCATGGCTAATTGCTCAGATACTGACTACAAGAAAAATACCTTTTGGAGATTCTGATTAGACCTATGGGGAAAGAATATTTTCCTGACTACCCCTTCCTTCTTGTAGTCTATTCTTTATCAGAGGCTGCCCTCAGGGGCTGTACTTTGTGGTATTTTCCCTAACTTCTTTAACCTGTTATCTGTTTAGTTTACATTGCCTTCTCATCCAAATAAGATCACTCTATGTACATTGTACCACTCCACAATCCGTCTCAATGTTTTCAGATACTATTGCCATAATAGTTTTATAATCTTTATAGAAGTATGTCATTGCTCTTCCCTTCTCTGTTTTCTCCTTGTGTTAGAGACTTAAGCTAAATCAACTTAGCATATGTAACATATCAAGGTAGGGGTGCCATTTAACAGAAAATCCATATAATAGCTACTAGAGGAGAGCTACACAAAGCAAAACTTCCTACATTTTGAACTGAAAATCAAGTGAAGAATGACTGGTCGAATAACTTCTTAGAGTCCTCAGCTAGTGAGGAATGTTGATTTAAATTCCACCCTAAGGGGAAAGGGATTAGACTGGGTGGGGTGAGGACCACTCTAAACAAAGATGCTAAGAAGTAGCCAGTGAATGTGTTATGTCACATGGCCCCAAGGCCTCTTCCTGGGAGCTCTAAATATTGGAAGAAGAGTATGTAGCTCTAAGAGCATTGCTCACTTGCCTTCTTCTGCTGGCAAGCTAGTCAATGCCCCTTACTTTGTCTGTACCCTAGTCTGAGGAAAGTGCAAGTATAAGGATGAAAGAATTAAGACATTTTATGACTCTTACTTTTTCAATCTGTCTGTGGAATAAGAGGAGGCTTGTCAGTAGAATCATAGAAGATCACACTGTTCTTATAATTAATAGGACACTGTGATTGCTCAAAGAGAAAAATCCATCCCATGTAGCATCAAATACTATTGAACACAAGTATATCTATATGAACACATGATGATCATACTATTTTATGAATATAAAACCTATAACCACAGTGCTGTAGGATGGTCTGTATGTCAAATTACTCTGATTGGTCAATAAATAAAATACTGATTGGCCAGTGGCTAGGCAGGAAGTATAGGTGGGACTAACAGAAAGGAGAAAAGAACAGGAAGGTGGAAGGAGACACTGCCAGCCACCACCAGGACAAGCAGCATGTAAAGATGCCGGTAAGCCACGAGCCATGTGGCAAGGTATAGATTTATGGAAATGGATTAATTTAAGCTTTAAGAACAGTTAGTAAGAAGCCTGCCACGACCATACAGTTTGTAAGCAATGTAACTCTGTGTTGACTTGGTTGGGTCTGAGCAGCTGTGGGACTGGCAGGTGAGAGAGATTTGTCCTGACTGTGGGCCAGGCAGGAAAACTCTAGCCACACCACAGTGTTTGAACAGAGTGGGTAGATAGCAATAACTTGGATCCTTGGGAGGTTCTCCTTTGAGCTGTAGATCACCCAGGTCGCTCTCAAAAGCAGGGAAAGAGTGAAAAAATAAGCAATCCATTAGGTGTGATCAAAGACAAACCACCATAATCAACCAAACTGAGAAGAGGGCTGCCATTCACAGGCAGACAGGCACTCAAGTACGGAGGGGACTTAAGTTTAAAGCCTAAAAATGACACTGCTTCGTTTTTGAGAGAGTAAGATCACAGGTGATCACAGGAGAAACTTTGTCAGGGTTCACAGCCTGGTTGCAGCATATATAAATAAACTGAGTTTCTCAATCGGTATGCATTCCAAAGGGGCTGGAAGTGGCTATTATCATACTTATGTACAGGCTCAAAAGCTGCAAAAGAAAAAAAAGAAACAAAAAATCCTATCACACTAAGCAATGCACTGCAGAAAATGTCATGTACCTTTCTGGCTACCTTATTCTGTGGCCTATTGTTTACTGTTTGGATTTATAGGTTGATTTAGCTGACAGTATTCATAAGCAAAGGCAGTATTTTTAAAGCCCATGTCTTCTTTTATGGATTTGCACTTTCCTAGAAGAAACATTCCCATATTCTTTAATATTTTACTCCTGAGGAAGGAAGGAATAGTATGAGAGAAAAATGCCATTTTATACAGAGCGTGAAATCTGGTTTCTTCAGGGATTAACTGGCCAGACTCAACAGAACTTGTAATGGGAAAATTTGCATTTACACAATAGAAATTTCTATAGGATATATGTATGGAGAACCAAAACTCCAGTGTAGGGCAGAGAAACACAAGTGGTTCCAGCCTCTGTGGTCACAGGACATAAGCAAACACTGACAGCACCAGCGGAAAGGACTAATTATGCCTTTCTTGTTTTATTTATCATTTATTGTTTTAAAAACATTTTTTGATTATTTGAGAATTCTTTCACATGCAACTTACTGTTGTCGTATTCCGCCCTCCACTCCTCCCAGATCCACTTCTACCCCATTATTTCCCTCCCAACGTCACAGTTACATTTTTGTTTTTGTATTGACTTTTTTTTTAGAACTCACCAGGTCCAATTTGTTCTGCTCATACACACATGGGTGTGGGACCATCCACCGAAATGGGAAGGACCTACCAGGGGCCACTCTTCCATTAGCAACTATCAATTGTCATTAGCTCCTCAACAAGGGGTAGGTCACATAAGACACTCCCTAGTCCATGTGAAAAGGATGACTGATTTGATCTCATGCAGACCTTAAGCAGACTCACAGCTGCTCTGAGGTCATGAGTCCAATGAAACCCATCATGTCCAGAGATGCTGTTTCACCCTACCATGTGCAATCATTGAGCTTTCAAATTTTTCTGCTCCCCCTTTCACATTGGTTTCTGAGCCTTGGGGGAAGGAGATGGTGTATAAATGTCTGTCTTACTTATGGCTGAGCAGATACTCCTCTGCACTTTGATCATTAATGAGTGTCTGTGTTAACCATCATCCACCAAACAAAGAAACATCTCTGATGAGGTCTAAAACCTGGACTAATAGAGGTATAGAGATATGAGTATAGATGGTAGCGGGTTAGCAGAACAATGGTAGTAGGCTGATACTTGGGGCCTGTGAGCTCCACAGCATTGATCTTGGTTGGATTTACAGTAATAGGCATGTGATTCCTCCTTTCAAATATGTCTTTCTTACAGTCAGAAAGCAATTGATTATCCCTATAATATTTGTGCTATGACTACATCTATTGACAAATCTGGTCAGGCTAGTTGTTACTTTGTAGCTCACAGAGTTCACAGCTGGATAAGGTTATTGATACCTTTTCTCCCTTGGCATCCTAGAAAGGACCTTCCCTTCAGGTCAATGAAAGCAAACTAGCAAGGAGGGAGCTTCCTGGTTAGTGTCAACTCAAGTTGTTCATGTTCTTTAACCAGAGTATGTGGTGTCTCCAGCAGTAGGTCTTACCATTAAGTTCTGGTACACAAGCAAGAGCAATGTCAGAAATTTGTATAGGTTTGAAAATTTCCAGAGCAATCTGATCTACCTGGCACTAGAAGGAGGGATATATCTCATTTGGCATTGGGCTTCTTATGTGACAACATATGGCTTCAGAGAGTATCAGCAACCCTTGTGTAGGGTAACTCTTATTAAACTCATATTCCTGTGTATGTGTCTGTATATGTGTATGTAAATAATATGTGTATGTTTAATATGGATTATATATGAGTTTAACGTGAGTTGTATACACACATACACACACACATATGTGGGTCTTACAAATAGTAGGTTTCTACATAGCTTTTTAAAACATCCCACCATTGCTAACTTACACTCCCACCCTTCTGTCCACTTAAACCGTTTTTTTATTATTCCCATTTTTCCCTTCATATTACCCATCTTGAGATCTTTCTTTGCCTTCTCTCTGCAGCATCTTCTTTTTTAATTACTGACTTCCATAGATACTCCAAGTTAAATACATACATGTAAAAATTTGGCGCTAGGATCCCTATATAAATGAAGACATGTGGAATTTGTCTTTCTAGACCTACGCAATATTTTCCAGTTCATCTATTTCCCAGAAAATTTCATTTTTATATTTTCATGGTGTTGGAATTGAACTCAAGCCCATCAAGCATGCTAGATAGATGTCCTACTACTGAGCTGTGTGTGCCCCTAGACCCTTTTCTTTGTAATATTAAAAGCACAGAATTAAAAGAGGAGTGGTCAATTTCCTCTAGCTACTAATGGGGGACTAGGAATACTTAGAAGAAGCAATATTTGACAATGTCCTACTCATCCAGAAGCCCTAAAGGCATGTCTCTGTGAGAACAAAACAACTAGGTGAAGAAAAAAACCACTACGTTCAAGTCATCTCAGGTCAGTTACTGATCAATCTGATCCACATTTAAACTGAATTGACTACAGTTTCTTTTTAAACACAGAAATAGATAGCTGTAGATGCTGGTTTGTTGTTTTATCATGACAAAATATTTTTTAGGTTTTCTATGTAATTCTCAGATAAAGTATTGTGAAGTCTTTATTAAAAAAAAGATATTAGACGTTGGGAAGAAATTTCAAAGGTTACAGTGCTTGGTGGAAAAGTACGGAACCTAAACCCATGTAAAAAATCTAGATGCAGCCTGTAACTTCAGTTCTAGCAGAAAAGAGGTGAGAGAGGTAGAGACTTGCAGACATCTAGGGCTAACGGGTCAGTCACACTAGCCAAAATGGCAAGCTCCAAATTCAGTAAGAGACCTGGTCTCTAAAAATAATGTGAGAAGAATACACAGTGAGCATCTATGAAGTTGTAAAAGAACAAAAATAACTAGTAGAAAATAAGGTAGAGAGTAACATTTAACACTGGGTTCCACACATACTCATATGAATGAGCAGACCCACACACAAATGCACATATATATGTATATATATATATATATATATATATATATATAATATCAAACACACATACACACACAAAAAAAACAGAAAAAAGAGGGAGGGGGAGAGTGTTTATATTGCTGTAGAGAGAACCACAGGGTTACGTATTAAGTAGCTAAAAATAAATCAGACATAGAGAAAATTCAAGACAGAAATATGGGATTAATTATGGAGCAAAATATTAAGCCACCTTCCTGTGTCTTGCTGACGTTATTGTCATCTTACACTTGGCTTCCATACCTATTAGAGAATGTATCATTTAACTTATGTTTTGTTTAAAAAAAACTGTGATATTATGCTTTTAAAAAACTTTTAGATAGGTTAGTAGATTTCAAGATTTATTGTCATTTCTATTCTTCTACCTCAAACTAAAACCTTAAAAAGTAAAGATAACTATATCTTCAAGGTAGAAATATATGCTTACAATCACAGGCAAGTCAGTTATTGATACTAATGTGGTCAGAATAAATACAGAAACAATCAAGAAAGTAGTGGACACTGGCAAGTTACAAGTGACAAGGGGCCTGGTCTATAGACCAATTGCAAAAGTTTTCATGTATAGAAAAGAAAAAGGGGGGAAATATTATTTTTCTTAATTAAGAAATTTTTTATTCATTTTACATACCAACCACAGATTCCCCTCTCTCCCCTCCTCCTGCACCCCAGCCTGCTCCCCAACCTAACCCCCATTCCCTCCTCAGATAAGGTAAGGCCTCTCATGGGGAGTCAGCCGAGCCTGGTACATTCAGTAGAGGCAGGTCCAAGCCCCTCCCCCTGCATCAAAGCTGTGCAAGGTGTCCTCCCATAGGCAGTGGGCTCCAAAAAGCCAGCTCATGCTCCAGGGATGAATCCTGATCCTACTGCCAGGGGATCTACAACTATCTCGCCTAGTCCAGTTCCACAGAAGCTCAGCTACAGAGACAACCAAACCAAACTAGTGGGAGGAAACTCATGAACTTTAGACCAACAGCTGTAGGAAACATTGTTATGGTTTCTATGAATGTGAAAATGCAGACAATACAAAAGGGAAATAGAGATTTGAGAAATCATATGGGTTTCTCAAAGTTATTATAGGATTAGATGAGTTAATACATGAAGGCAGTTGGAGAGCCACACACAGTAGGTACTTCATAGGGTTAGCCTATTTTCATTAGAGAGAAAGTATACCTACAGGGTTGGGTAAACAGCTGAAGTATAAAGTTTGGATCAAAATGAGGCTAACAGGCTCAGGGACAAGGTAAGAAGGAGAAATGAGGGAGTGGGAGAGGATTCTACAGATGTTAGAACAGCTTTTGTCAGGTGCAATTATAATGATGTGAATGTCTGGTAAGTTTAATATTTCTAGAGCTAAATGGAAGAGGAATGGAGAAAACAATAGAAGATTCATGAAAAGAAAGAGTGATATCATGAAAGGCATATAAGTGAAGGCACTTATATTTATCCCATATGGATGATTGATAGGGAGACACTAAAGAGCTCTCGTCAGGGAAATGACGTGATCACATTAGATTTATTTCTGGAAATGAAAAGATTGATTTTTGAATATCTTAACTGGAAGATATGGAAAGACCAGAGGTCTAAGACTATTTCTGAAGTTAAATGACTATTAAAGGTTAATGTATAGATAAAAAATTAATTCACCAAGTTTAGTTTCATATCAATAAATGATAATTTAATGCCTTTTTCTAAGTGCTTGCTATACTAAGTCTCTATAATAAAAGATCCTGGGAACCACTGTGGCCATAATTTGGTTCAAATCTAATGAAAATTTTTAATAGAATAGGATGTATACAACACACAGCAATATGAACCAAATACCAAGCAGAGTGCTTAATTACTCAGCACAATTTATAATAAGTCATCCACAAATTGTGCATTTAACTCTTTGCAAACAAATAATGAGGTGGTGCTGTATCAGTTGCAATGGGTTGGTACTGTCTCAATTACAATGCTTCCACACCACCCCTCTTTCCTACCAACTGTAGCTAGAGCTTTCCTGCCTGGCCCACGGTCAGGATAAATCTCTTTCACCTGCCAGTCCCACAGCCGCTCAGACCCAACCAAGTAAACACAGAGACTTATATTGCTTACAAACTGTATGGCTGTGGCAGGCTTCTTGCTAACTGTTCTTATATCTTAAATTAATCCATTTCTATAAATCTATACCTTGCCACATGGCTCGTGGCTTACCGACATCTTTACATGCTGCTTGTCCTGGCGGTGGCTGGCAGCGTCTGGCAGCGTCTCCTTCCACCTTCCTGCTCTTTTTATTCTCTGTTAGTCCCGCCTATACTTCCTGCCTAGCCACTGGCCAATCAGTGTTTTATTAGCAACACATTTGCCATACAGAACATCCCACAGCAACCAACATTCTACTTTCATCTATTGGATAGAGTTACATGTTACTCATTTTCTTATTACCTAGCAGATAATATTCTACTTGCTTTCCAAATGCTTCTTCTTTTAATTCACACGAAAACCTTAATGAATTTGTTTAGCCCGTGTGTGTGTGTGTGTGTGTGTGTGTGT
>CABHPR010127410.1:0-24212 GCA_902168415.1 Peromyscus melanophrys
GTAGAACGTGTAGATTCTTTCCTGTGATTATACTAGACAAGTGTTGGATATCCACCAGGCTGTCTCGCAGTAGCTTTCTTTCTTTCTTTCTTTGCATACCAGGAGCCTCTGTACAGATGCCCTGGTGTGGCTAATGTTTTAGCTGGAGGATGTCTTCCAAGTGCATGAAGGATGGGGGAAGGAACCCCAGCAGTGAGGCTGTACAGGCATAGGACCTATCTTCATACCTTGAAGTGTTCAGCACTCCACTGGGGTGATCACAGCCTTCGGTGTCGAGTATACTCCAGGAACTTCTGAGTGCTCAAGTTCTACAGCAGTGAACGACAGATAAGGTGGCTCCAGAGTGTGGTGTGCCCATGGGCCTCAGACACCAGGGTTATTCTCAGATGATGGCATCTGTTGCCAGCCTCTTTCTAGGTCCTTCCCTGCCTGAGCCAGTGTCCTCCCATCTACACCCTTCAACTGTCAGTACCTGACTCTTGCTCGGCTAACTCTCTCTGGGCCTCTTCTTACCCAGGAATTGTGCCAGGCCAAATTAATATCTCACTGACTTGGTCTGAGGCCTCTGGGGTCAGTTTTTAACAGTAGTTCCTCTCTCAAGATGGCTCCAGGCCCTATGAGTCATAGAACATGACAAAATCGGATTTCTCTCCATTACTGACCCATATGCCAGAGAAATTACTGTCTCACCAAAACCCGCAGGGGGATCCGAGGCTCATGAAAGCTATGGACTTGTCCTGGGGGTGGGGCTGCCCAGGTTTTATCTGGCTTCCCTTTTAGAGGCTTTTGCTTCCCTCCCATGGCCAAGGAAGAGCATGGAAGGGGCGGAGTTCAGTTTCACTGCATTGCCCATCCTGTTTTTCTGATCTATTCTGGTACCTTTTCATTCCCTTTGTGGGTTTCCCAAGCTCTTCCTTCATTTCTCTCCTTGGGATATAGTCTGTTTTTTCATATTCTGACTCTGCCTCATCAGCTCACAGAGAGGCAGCTCTAGCCTGCCGTCTCACGCACAGACCCTTCTTTCATTCATCACACACTTTTCTTTATCTACAAGGGTAGATCCCTGCAGGTTCGTTAGTGCTATAAAGAATGAAAGCTATTAAAACCATTTCCCCAAACTTAGTCCAATGATTGATAACTTAGACACTTCACTTAATAGGAATTGCACAGTGGTTATTTCAGAACAGCAAAGAAAAGAATCAACCACGTCACTAGACTTGACAGAAAGATCAGTACACAAAACAAGAAGCTGCTGTTGAACAGGATGTAATGAGCAACTCCTAAGCCTAGCTGTATGAATAGTATTTGTGTAAGTTTTTGAAAAATTGTCAGACTCATAAATACTACTGACTTTGATGAAACAAATCCTACTATAGGCCTTAGAAATTAATGAGAAATGAATTTTAAAGAAACTTAATTCTAGCAACAACCATTCATATATTTGAATATTTCTTATAAACATCCCAGCATATTCTAAAACAAGAACAACAAAGCTTATAAACATCTGTAAAGCTGTACTTCCTTGGCCTGGGTACAAACTGGAAAATGCTGTTCTAAACTTTAACAGAAGAATATTTACAAACCATAATTTTTTAAAAATCCTTTTCAATATATTCTGTTCAGACAGCCCAAATAGCAGCATCAGTGCTCTGAGGAGCCAGCCCTTGTCTGGGCAATGTTCTGTCCAGAGCTTCTGATTCTGCAATATCCTTACATGGTTTTTCTCTAAAGGGTGGTGTAACTTGCCTAAAATTAATCTGTTTTAGTTCAACTCAAGATCTTTTTTTTTCTTCTTTACTATAGGAATAAAAAGTATATGTTATAGTACAAACCCATGAGTGGGCCTGGAGAAATGTCTCGGGGGCAGAGCACTCACTGTGCAAGCCTGATAACCTGTGGGTCCTCAGAACCCACATTCTAAAAAGCAGATGCAGTAGCGTATACTACTGCTATCCTAGAGTGCCCTGCTGAGAGATGGGCAGCTGAGACAGGAGAATTGCCAGAAAACTGTGGGCCAGTTAGCATGATGTGTGCCGCAGGGAATAACAAGAGACACCCTGTCTCACACAAGGCAAGGGTGGACACTTGAAGCTACCCTCTGACCCCCATGTTCATGGCATGCACTCATGCACTCTTGACATTCATATGCACAGACACACAACAAAACATGAATATGTAAATAGAAAGACAGGATTATACATTTCATCTTAAACAGAAATAGTAGTATATAAAAGAAGGAGAACATAGTGAAAAAGATTTGGGTCAATTCACATGAGAAATGGGATGAACAGTTACTGAGAGGTGACTGAAAGGATTTGGGAATGTGGGAAAAGTACTAGGAACCATGAGACATGATCCTCTTATAACAAGGCATCTGAGCACAATGTTTACCAACAACACATAGCAGCCTAGCAAAAGGAGAGGGGAGATTGGAGTTCCATCAGGAGGAATGAAGAACAGTGTCTATAAACACATAATTGTCATGATAAACTAAGGTTCTAAGCTGCAAGGAGAAAATACAAGCCAAAAGAACTAAATGTATAAGTAATTCAGAGGCTTTCAAAATTCTTAACTCCTTAGTAAAGGTAGTTATGTAGTTGTGTATAATGCTATGTCCTATTGCAGCTTTGCATGTAAGTCTCCTCCCAAGAACGTAACAAGGCAGTTTTCAAAGCAACCTTTCCTTTGAGAGGTTGAGTGGGATAATGGAGTAGATTTGGATTAAGTGGAAGAAAGAGAAGACTTCAATATGAAAGTCCTTAGTGAGTGACTCCAAATTTCTTTTTCTCATTTTTCTTACTTTTTAACTCTCTGTAAATATAATGGATTTTTTTAAAAAAAAAATCTGATGTCTGTAGGAAGCCTCACCATCATCATTGGAGCTCACTCTGCAGTCCTTTGCTCTGAGATAGTCCTAAGTACATTACTACAAAGTCAAGAAGAATTTTGTGGGGTAGGGATGGTAGTTAGCTCTGGTTGACTGAAATACATTTCTCTCTTTACTGTATATAGTTAGAAGACTGGAAAAATTACCAGTCTATGAGGTTTCTTATGTTTCTAGTTTTTTCTGTTGATTTTTATTTTTTGTGGCATTCAGGAGTGAATTTAGGGTACTTTGGTGAACTCTATCACTGCTTAGAACTTGACCTTAGAACTTGAGATCCTCCTGATGCATCCTCAAGTACCTGGGATTTCAGCCCAATGCTCCTGGTTACATGCTTGGTCTTTTTGCCCTGCTCTTGCCTTTTTTTTTTTATCTGACAGACAAGGATAAGGTTAATGTTAGAGAATGATTTGGATTTCGCTTCTTTTTTTTTTTTTTTTTTTTAGAAAACTTTAAATCCTGACCAAATCATAAATATCACAGTTGAATGCCAGCCTCATATAAGGCCATTTTAGATTATTTTTTACTAGATAAAATGGATGTGTGTAGCTATTTAAACTGCTGTCAGAACTGGTGTGTTAAGGCCACTGGAATATGAATGATGACAGACTGATTTTTGTATTGATAAGAAGATGTGTGCCGATTAGCACAGGGCCTTAGAAACATGGCCCTTGGAGCCTTGCTGCCAAGTGCATCTCCTCCACCAGTGATAAGATGGTTGTGACGAAGCTACAGATCCCTTCTCTTCAGTCTCTTTATACACTGAATAGCAATATAATTCAAACTTTGACCCATGAGCCCTAGATAGTTAATAAATTTTACTTTTATTAATGATTGTTATAAAATCAGTTGAAAACTTCATTTCAACATTATCTGTTTGTCAATTTTCAAGGTTAACACCACATTTCATTTTTGAGATAAAGAGAAATAAAATGGAAGAAATTAATCCTTGCAAGTAATTAAATATTGAAGTAAAGGGTTTTCTTGTTTGTCTGTCAATGGATGTCTTTTTATTTTCTTCTCCAAAGAAAACTAATGTTCTCAAACTAAGTGAAGGAGCTAGGCCACGGATAATTTGATTATCTTAAACAAGATATTACGTGGTGGAGACGATCAGGTTGTTTTCTATGCTACAAATCAATTGACTAGCCCTGTAGAAGGGGTAGATAGAATGACAGTCTCTCTTTGACAGGACAACGTTAGGTTTTTCAAAAGAAACCTGTGGTACCATTCCACACCATCTGGCAAACTGAAATTGCAAGTTGTTCTAAAGTCCTTTCAGGGAGGGTTTTTTATTTGTTTGTTTCTTGTTTGTTTCGTTTTTCAACCACAGACTAGGTTGTGCTAGAATAGAAGGCAGTTAAACACCTCATTTTTTAAAACAGAAAACTACATATTTGAATATTCAGATTTTTTGCCAGCTCTCTTCTAAATATTTTTCTTCAAGTTAAGCCAAAATACAAAAGCATTTTGTAACTTTTAAAATATCACATTTCCACAAAAAATACACTTACTTAATACTGCCTTCTACACTAGATTGCTAGCCTTTTGAAGTTAAGGTATAGTCATTTAATGCATTATTGACACCAGGAAAAGTGTTTGTTGAATTGATTTTATTGGTTAAACATATTTTTGAAAGCAATAAAATGGCAAATGTGCTGAATGTAAGTGACAGCCTAAGGCAGCCTTGCTTTTACTTGTTTTAATGTGTATAATGTCCTGTAGGAATGAAAAGGAGATCATTTTGACACAGAACATTCTTGTTTAATTCTGACACCTGAATTTCTTAGTTTTCTGGAGCTCTTACATATATATGTTATTGAAAGAAGATACTTTAGTTATACTAAAATGTTTTAACAAACAAATTTGTGTATGAAATTTGATCTGTTAGACACAACTAAGGGAGAAAGAACTGTTTAGAGATTAGTTCCCATTAGCTTTCCTTGGGCTGAATGAAAACTGAATCAATTACTAGCTAAAGAACATGGTCAAATCTGCAGAGCACAAAAGGGAAGTTGCCTGTTTAATAGTCTACGTGAGAGATAATGAAGAAGGAGAAAGAGGAGCCTTTAGGACTGAGAACTATCTGACTAGATTATCAAAAGCCAAACTTTTATCCCCAGAATTTGACCATCATAGGATATTAAAAATAATAAACACTCAGATTGCTTAAAATTCCAGACTCATTTCAGAGCACTAATTTTCACCATCTAAAAATCCTCTTGTTCAGCCTTATAGAAATTGGCCTTCAATTTGCCATCAAAAATAACTAACATCCACAGATAACCAGTATCAGGCTTCTGGAAGAATAAAGAATTCAGCAGACTCTTCCCGCAAAGGAATAGTTAACTGGTGAGATACTAAATACAGCAATAGTTTACAGTGTCTGGAGTCATTTTCAAGGGAGACAGCAAATGCAGAAACATTTATTCAGGCAAAACTACTGTGTCTTCCTAAGGACGTTGCTTGTGGCATTTGAGTGACACCCCACTCCATCATCATTGCCTCTCATGGAACCACATTAGAATCTCCATACCTGTCTCTGATCTAGAGCTAGAACTTCACCTGAAAGATGGTCTCCAGTGTCTCTCACCCCTTCCCTTCACTTCCAGCTCCCTGTGTGGAGCTCTTTTCTGTGGAGGCATGGCCAGTGGGAAAGGCCTGTACCTCTTCAGCCATCCTCCACTGATAAGGGAATATAATTCATAAATCCAATCTCAGTTTTTACTGTATTCATTTGTATCCTCTGAATATTTACAATAATGGTTTATCTGTATATTTGTATGCACTATTTTAAAACTACGCCTTTGTTTTTTGTTACTAGGCTTATGGAACCTGACCTCTTTAGGTATGGTTTCTAAAATATGAGACTGATGTGATTATTTTAAGGATTCTTCTCAAAAATCCTATTTAAAGTCTTACTTTTAATTTGTTACCATTAAGAAGGATTTTGAGGGCCAGCAAGATGGCTCAGCTGGTAAAGCTGCTTGCTGTACAAGCCTGGCAACAAGAGTTCAGGCCCCAGAACGTATGTAAATGTGGAAGGAGAGGACCACTGCACAAAGTCTTTCTCTGATGATGACGTGTATGCCATGTATACCCATGCAAACATCAGACACTTGCATGCAGCAATAGTAATAAAACCAGAACATTTTAAAAAGGATTTTGAATAAGTTGGGCCACTCTTGTGGGGTTTTTTGTGTGTATGTCTCCAATCATGGACAAACAAGGGCTGTCAGTGCCTCACTGAGAACACTCTCTAGTCGTCCTGTGTAACCCTAAAAGGAGCCGTCCGTTTGACAAATGGTCTTTACTGGAGCCTCACACACAAAGAAGAAAGTCTGGCAGGAACACGGATGATTAATGTCAGAGCAGGGAAAGCTCCATCTGCATCTCTGCTTCGGTTTACTGGTCATGTGAAGTAGATTTTCTTACTGCAGTTATGCTAGGTGTATTTCTTTCTTTGCTGTCTTCTTTTTGACATTTTGATGTGAATTCTTCGCTACTTTATAAGCTATGAAAATGTACTAGTCTACAAATAGCTTTACCTCATTTAGATTTTTACACAAGATGAAAATAGAAGTTTGAACAGTTTTCGTGTTTGATAAACTTACTTTAAAGCTGTTAGGATGTAAAGCAAGACTCATACTGACATTCAGTTTGCTCTCTTAATGGGTTAAACAAAACGTTACCATAGCCTTTTCCCCCCAGAGATGAAATATATGAACTGTATCTAAAAACTGAGGTATTCACCACTTACTAGGTACTAGCAATGTATGGGGATGAGGGGTGGATCCTCACAGACCTGGCAACTTCCTTACCTGTGTGTATATAAATAGAGACTGCTGGGGAAATCAGTCAAGACAGTGCTGTGCCTGGTGCATAGTGGTGCTCAGTGTCAGCACTTCTGCCGCCTCATCACTAGCACTGCCCATATCACAGTTACCCTGGAAGTAACAAACCTCTGAGAAGCATACAAGGACCCCCAAGACTTCTCTGTGGACACAGGAAGCACAGCACTGAGGTCCACTAGACCTTCCTGACTTACCAACACTGCCCATGTCCTCCCTCTATTCTATCTACAACAGAATAGAAGCAGGCCGCAACAACTACAGCTTGCCCAAATTTACTTCTCCCTTGCCTTATCAGTCCACCAACTCCTACAGGATCCTTGCTGTCATTACCCCTGGACTGCAGAGTTAACTAATTCCCTGCTGGAGTCAAGTATTGTAACACCTGCCTCTTCCCCCGAAAACCTGAGGCACATTCGCAGACTTAATTCATTTTACAAGGACATTAAAGTAAATACCTATTGTTTGGTCTGGGTACTTAGTTCATACTAAAACTAGAAAAACACTAAAAAAGAAATCTTAGAAACCTTCAAGAACTGCTAAAACCAGAAGTACAATGAGTTCATAGATAATAATTGATTATAAAGAGGGTTTTTTTTAAGCCCTTTAAAAAGAAACCAAAAACACTATCAACATTATTAAACACTAGAGAAATCAGGATGTAGACCCAGAACAATTGCCAACTAAATCAAAGATTCTTCCAATGCTGCTATGGAGGGAAATGGCTTAATAGCCTTAAAAGACAAGGACAAATTTGCAGGTTTTAATGTAGTATGGTATCATGTAACACATAAAAGTATGAGACACTAATAAACATAAGATTAATCCATGCAAATTACTTTCTCTTTTCTTCTGTGTGGAGTCTTTCTGGTCCTTCTATGGGCAGAGCCTAATAAGAACCAGAAATGTTGGCAAAATTCCAAAGACTGTTCTCTTGGTTCTGTTTCATTACTGTCATGATATACCAGAGACAGGCTGATTTATACAGAAAACATGTTTTATTTAGCGAATGGTTTAGATTCTAAAAAGCTATCTTGGCCGCCTCACCTCAAGGTAGACTGCAGTCTTAGGAGCCATCACTATATGGTGGAACAGGAATCCAAACAAAAGCTTGGCTGGAACAAGGCCTAAGCCTTTCCTAACAGTCCTCTTGAAAGAAGTGATAATCGTTTTTTAGAACTCCCATTTGTCATAACCAACCACTAAGCCCCACCTGATAAAGCTTTCACCTCCTATCATACCAAGCCCTCAACACATAAACTTTTGAAGAAACAAATATCAAAACCACAGGAGTGCGTTGGAAACATTAAGAACCAGCGTGGTGTTCTGAATTGTAGTAAGACTGGGCAATAACAAATCAGTACTCTTAGAAGATACCGTGGGTATACATGGAGGTTTACTGGGGCGCCAACTTCTCAGTGGGCTTTCTGCCTTGTGTAAAATGAATCCTATTTCAAAACTTTGTTTCCCCTGTTGAGATTAACAGGAAGCATTTACAGTCTCAGTAGTGTTTTGACAGGAAGCTATGCAAGGGCTCCAGGTAAGCCTGCATAGCTAGCTGAGGCTTCAAATGAAAGATCACAACAGCAATGGCTGAGGACTACCCCAGTAACTAGTCATCCTCCAGTCAGCTGAGCTGGAACTGTTCAAATCTTAGTTTGCTGCCATGTCTTCACCAAGACAGAGGGGCCAGGAGCCCTGTTTCAACTCACGGGAGATGGGCAGAAAGGTGGCTCTGCACCAGTGTTCATCTCCCTAGGTACCTTGGTGCAATTCCAAGCATCTGGAGAGTGCATGAGGGTGAATGAACTGTACCCACATCTTACAAATCAGTGGTCTAGTGGGGGATTTAGTGGTGTAAGTCTACAAAAATCAGTAAGTGCTTTCTCTATTAATAGGATAGATAATATGTCAATCCAAAGGAATATTCCCATTGTCTGAACAAGTACTTTGTTCTACAACACAGATTTATTGTCTTATATTCTTGGAGACCAGGAGTCTAGATCAGCAAGGATGTGCTCCTTTCAGAGGTCCTCAAAGATCTGTCCTTTTTCTCCTCCAGCTTCACAGTCGGCCTATATTCACCACTCATGGCTCCTCCCTCCATCTTCCAACCAGGAACATAGCATCTTAATATGCTTTGTACCAACTCCCTACTGTAAAGGTTCTTGTGGTTAGATCAGTCCATGAGGGAGTTCAGAATGGCCCCCTTCTCAGCACCAGGGCCTTACTTGCATCTGGAGACTACCTCTGCCATGTGAAGTTACGTGTTCATAAGTTGTGGACATCTTCATAATAAGTATTTATTTACTAAATGATTACCAGAAGTGTGTGCCTAGTTACTTGGAGAAGATGTATTTTATTAAAGGTATTTACATGTTTCTTATGTCCATATCTTGGTTTGTCTTTTTTTAAGGATGTTGAAGAACCACAAAACCACACTGGTGAACCTATTGGAGATGACTACAAGAAGATGGGAACACTTTTTGGTGAACTGAACAAAAACCTCCTCAACATGGGCTTCACAAGGATGTATTTTGGAGAACGAATTGTGGAACCAGTAGTGGTCATTTTCTTTTGGCTTATGCTATGGTTCCTTGGCCTACAAGCCCTTGGACTAGTTGCTGTTCTTTGCCTTGTCATTATTTATGTACAGCAGTAAAACACTGGACATTTGGTAGCCATGTATGTAACTGATAGAGCAATCTACACACTTGGGCTTTTTGAAAGCCAAAATGGTTTGACATATTTCATATTGTGTACTGGCTGTTTTGTAATTAAAATTATAAATGAATTTCTTTAAAACGCAACTCTTTGTTATAACAAGGATGAATATATATATTTTTGACTATATATTAGCTTATTCAAACTTTTTCACTCCTGTGATCTGTACCTACCTTGAGACACCTTCTTCCCATGCCACATCTGAACATGACCCAACAGTGACAGGGGAAATAGCATGGCATGGAGCTGCAGTGAAGCGATGTAGATCTTGTAAAGTTCCAGTGAAACATTTTGGAAGAAGAAGGGAAAAGTAGCTAAGAATAAGTTTTAATTAGGAAACTGTTCCACCCCCACCTCCACTGAAAAATCCCATTTGGGGAAGATAATTTGTCTCTTTGTCGTTTCTGCGTAGTCCAAAACAAAGTAAATGATAACTGCCACATACCGCCGTAGTGCTGTGAAAATGAATAATGCTAGCTGTTTCCAGAAGACTGAAAATAATATATTTATTATCGTTGGTGAAGTTTTGGGGTGTAATGTAAGTTTTTTATGTGTTATCCTTGGGCCTTCATTACATTGCTTGTAAAGTTAGAGACGACCCTGGTGCTCATTTCTCCTTGTGAGTTTTAAGGCCGCACGCCTGGCAGTGCCTGTAATTTGTACCTAGCCAGTTGCATGTTTTTCCTAGAGATGTTTTCAGTGCATTTGTTTCCAAAAGTTTATAATTTTATAGTTCTTTTCTAACAATTATTCTAAGATTTAAAACAATGCCTTTCATGGTGCCCACCCCCAAAGAATGATTTCTATCATATAATAGACAAAAACCAGATCATTTTTCTTTGATATCTGTATTGAAGAATACAAAAGTACAGAATAAAATCACATGCTTAAATTGAGAATTCGGTGGCCACTTGTAATATTCTAGGATTAAAGCCAATTGGCTAGCCATGTTTTTACTGTGTACTATAGAGTTTTATATTGAAACAATCATTTCTTTAAATATACTTTGAAAATGAAAAGTGACTTTGATACTTTTGGTTTTGTTAAAGTACCTGAAATCTTTACCATTTTGTCTAAGAGTCATCTATTTGAACAAAAAAAAATTAAATACAAAAATGGGACGGCGAGGTATTTTTGTTTGGCAGGGCCTTTGTAAAGTTCTTACTCATGCAGTCTTAAGCATTATTCTGTAAGAAATTCTGAAACAGAAAATTATGAAAACAGGAGCACTAACATGTATTGTGCATCTGTGTATTGTGTATAAACATAGGCCTCTAAAATTTGGCTTTTGAAAAACAAAAGTTTGTACTATATTGTGTTTTTATTGTGTTTGTGATTATTTTTGTAACCACCTTTCTGAGTTGAGTATCAGTGCAGGGTGTTTGGGAAAAGGTCCCTTTTGGGTACAGTAGGATTGCAAGGTTCTGAAAGAAGCCATGAGATTTTGCATGTGTACACAAAATGCTAATGAGCACATTCTTCCCTAGTGCTACCAGGAAGGCTAATTTCCTTTTGGAATGCAAAGTAAAAGATGCAGGGTACATAATAGCAGCTCTGGTCCTACCAGTGCTTCTTTTTGTAAATGCTTTAAAAGAAGACCTAGGGTTTATTACATAATACCCTGTCAACACTATGCATGTGCATGCTGGTGTTAATGGGTATATTTTATGAAGAAACAGGGTCATTTGCTATCACCTCCACATATGTTATGGATTAATGTAGTATGCCATCAAAGTTTTTGCTTAGTATTGAAAAAAATTTCATATAAAATATGTTCTCTATTTCAACATGGTAGAATACCGATTGAACTGCTGTCCTGCAGTGAAACAAAATTTCTTTGGTTCATGGTATTAAAAAAAATAGATTCAAAGTGATTCTCAATTATTTCAGTTTTAAATGTAAGTTATAGAAAGACTCCTTATAAGCCAAGAAATAGCAGTTAAGTGCTAAGGTCCTCAAATTGCTGGTGTGAATGGCATCCATACTTTGAGCCTTGTGTTCAAAGGAAAAGTCAGGAGCTAACACCAACCAACCGCTTATCTGTAGATCCATCCTCTTTGAACTGAACAGTATTTTGTACAACTCATTTCTTGTGTTAGGCTGCCATTCTAATCAGAACAGAGTGCATTTGTACCCAGAGCTGCTCGCACTGGCTAACAAGAGCCTATACTGTATGTTTTCCTACCTTTGGTGACATCAAGTTGGTAGATTAAATTGGTTCTGGTGAAAATATTTACATCATAAAATTTGGCAAGCACTACAAAGGAGGACTTTTTTTTTTTCTTTTCTAGAGAGCCAGTTGTTAAAAAAAAAAAACCTCAGCATATTCTCAATCAGCCACCCTGGAGGCCACATTTCCATGGCTACCACAGTCTACAAAGAAAAGCAGACAACAAGGTTATGAGACAAGAGAAGCACATGCAGTGTGTCCCCACATACCCATCCAGAACCACCGCTCCATCTTTTCCATGGGAGGCTGGACCATGGCTATCTTTGAAGTGTGTGTCTGATTGAACATTGTGATGAGAGAAAATCTCTCTGGGCTGTCAGCTGCAGACCGACAAAGGACAAGCCAGGAGATCAGGAGAGGAGAGACAGGACTTAAGGCACCACGAGTTTTGGCTTAAGTTAAAGGCCAGTTTTAATTTAAAATCTTAAAAATGGTCAAATCAAGGCAGTGAGAAATCCAGAGATCTTTAGTTTATAGCTTCTATTTAAGTTGTTTCACAAATGTTTCTTGATTACAGATTATTGAGACTGCGTTTGCCTTACAAAGTGAACAAAAGAAAAAAATCAAATTATACTTTCAGATCTGTTAAAAACTCTAGTAAATACTTGGCCAGGACGAACATACAAATTAAAGAAGAATATACAAGCCAAGGCTTTGGCATTATTGGCAGATTTAATCTTTTGTAACTCCTGTTTCTCTACCCCAGCCTTAAACTTTTGATGTTCCTGGAGGTCAGACCAGCAGCCTGATGTCTCATTACTCCACACACCTCCTGTTTGTTGCTATGTGTACTAGCTGCTCCTCCATCTGCATCTCCAGGTCAGAGCACCGGGAAGACTAGAAGATCTCTCAGTTTAAGGGCTGGCTGCTTGCTTACAAAATTCCTCAGAATTCCTCACCATCTTTCTCCAGTCTTGTCTTTGCGTTCCCCTCCCCTTCAGCATTGGCACAGCCTCTCTCTAGTTCCTGTCTCTCCCATACTGCCCACATACAACAATTCTTAAGTCCTGTCTGTTTTGTTTCTCATGTCGTTTATCTTTCCACTTCTCTTCATTCCCAGCATCACTCACAGTCCATGTAGCCATCTTCTCACCTGGGAGAATTCTCGCCTCTGAGAATCCCAATCGGTTTCCCTGTCTTCATCGCCCACTCTGTAGTTAAGCAATATTTCTAAAATAGGACTTTGATCTCCTTGATGTCAGTGTTTTTAATGGCTTCTTGTTGCTGTTATGGCAAAACCTATTCTCTATAATAGTCATGTCACCTTTCGTGAACTATTCTTCCACACCTCATCTTTCCATGTCACTATCCTTTCCAAGACTCAACTACACTACATGCTTTTATCAGCTTCTTGAAAGAGACACCTTTCCAGAACTTCATACATGCTTTACTCTCGTTAGCCCCAACCCCCACCCCAACTGGCCAACAACTCCACGGAGTATTCAACTTAAACATCATTTAACTTCCACTTTAAGTCCAGTTTGGGCACCTCATGTGCTTGGTTCCATTTTTCTGTGGAAATTGATCAACAGTACTCATGCTATACAGCCTATTTGTCAGTTTCTTCCATTAGATAGTAGGTTTCTCATGGGCAGAGAACGTGTCTGTGTCTATAGGTACATTGTCAGTGCCTACCAGGACACCTGACATGTAATAGGTTCTCAAAGTAACTGCCAAATGAGTAAATCAACCTAATTTATTCACCTTCTCTCTGTTGTCTATTAACAAGCCCGGGGATGATGGCTTGTGGCTCTATGGCAGTGTGCTTGCCTTGCATGCTTAAAGCCCTGGCTTCTTCCCAGCACAGAGAAAAAAAGGAAGGAGGAAGGAAGAAGATCTAGAGTTGGTTGCACATCGGAATCCCCAAAATAGTAATTGTTGGGGGCTAGAGAGATGGCTCAGCCATTAGAGGTTAAGGCTGCTCTTCCAGAAGTCCTGAGTTCAATTCCCAGTAACCACAGTGGCTTACAACCATCTGTAATGCGATCTGGTGCCTTCTTCTGGCATGCAGAAGAACACTGTATACATAATAATAAATACATAATACATACATAATAAGTAAATTATAATAATATATGTAATAAATAATAAATACATAATACTGTATACATAATAGTCAATAAATCTTTTTTAAAAATAGTAATTGTTCATAAAGAGTGGTTGGGTATGTATATTCTAATAACATTTTTTCACTTGAGTGCTGTTGCTGTTTGTGTACATATACATAATTGCTACCATACATTCACATTTTTAGGGAAAAATGCATTGTTGATGCCATGTTTGGTTGAGTAACTATTTCTCAAGAAAGAATGTTTTATAATAGATATGTTTACTGATGGTACTAAAATTTCATTCTACCAATATTTTTCAATTAGGTTTTATCTGCTAAATTTAATTTTTTTTTTCAAAGAACTTTAAAGCAAGAATTTTCAGATATCTCATCTTGATATTTTAGGGCTCCAGAACAAGTTCACCATTCCACTTAGCCCAGCAGCCCAAATGTTCTGTGTTAAAAACAAGCATATGAAGTACTTTGCTAATCTTTCTAATAAACAATGTTCTTTTCCAACCCCGCATTCCCAGCATTTCCTCTGTCTCCCTGCACTGTGTGCTACTCGGTAGGTAATTGCTACCTCATCAAGTTCAAAATTGCCAGAGTAACAGCACACCTGAGGCAGAGTAAAATGTACCTACTCATCCCTGCAGCTGGAGCAGAAAGCCAGAGCCTTCCTTTTATGTGTGTGGCCCATAAAAGACAGTAGAGAAGCAGGAAACTGAGGTCAAGTTCACCCTCTACCTCCAAGCGGTGTGTATTCCTTTTGTTGATTTGGCTGCTGTATAAATTAGAATTCTGGAAGAAGCCCGGTGAGATTCAGAACAGGCATTCATATGCTTAGTAAATCTGAGCTATCTTTGCTTAATTTAACCTTTAATCGTAAGTTTTCTTTCAAATTTCCCAGAACACTAGAGGTTAAAGTGATTTATTGTATGACTCTGTACCCCCATGTTATGATCATGTAATTTAAAATGACCTTTTTGATGAAGAAATGAAGAGTCTATATACATGAATTATTAATACTGTAAGTTGACTTAAGAAAAAGATTTAATTATTCTTCCTTAGAGTAATATGTAAAAACACCGCCCTTGCTTGAGAACATACATCATGTACTAAAAGCCCTTTTCTGGTTTGTTACAGTCACTTTGTTAATGAGGTCTCTTGGTTTTAGGTATGTAACATTAAAAATAGTCATGATGCAGTCTATTAGCTAATATATTTTCTGTTCTAAGGCGCAAGCACATTTGTATAAGTACACTATGAAAACAAAGGCTCGGAAGGAGAAAGGAACAGTTCTCCCTTAGGGTTTCTATTGCTGTGAAGAGACACCATGACCACAGCCAACTCTTATAAAGAAAAACATTTAACTGGGGTTCACTTAGAGTTCAGAGGTTTAGTCCATTATCATCATGGCAGCATGCAGGCAGACATGGAGAAGGAGCTCAGAGTTCTTACATATTGACTAACAGGCAACAGGAAGTGGTTTGTCTCACTGGGCGTGGCTTGAGCATATATGAGACTGCAAAGAGCCTGCCTCCATGGTGACACTTCCTCCAACAAGACCACACCTACTCCAACAGGGAGGCCACATCTCTTAATACTGCCACTCCCTTTGGGAGCCATTTTCTTTCAAACCACCACAAAGATGAACAATAAATTAGTCTTGCATATAAAACCATGGAGATAATTTTCCTTATTAGGTAAAACATTTAAGTGTGAAACCAGTTTGATTTGCTTTCACTAAAATCCTACATGAGTATTCCATATACAGAGGCTTCTGAAACTGTGGTCATGTTCTGTTAATTCCAACATGAGTTGAAAATATCTTTCGTGGGTCAGAAATACATTTAACCTTAACCCACAAGAATATCATAGTTTAGCAGGTTGGTGCAGGAGAGTGTTAATTATTTACGCCCATGATCCCATGAATGATTGAGAGCTGTGGCTCATTGCCATATCTCACAAGACTGCCTTCCTGCGTATCACTAGCCTGGGAACTGATCAAAACCGAATTTCGAAGTACAGTCTATACTGGATGGTTTTGCTTTCACGCCATTATAAAGTTAAAAACGGGTCAATCAAACCATGTTCATCGGGGATATTCTGTGCAATAAAGCATAAGAATCAGGCTGCTGTGGTATTTACTCTAGGTCAGGTTCCCTGGGACGTTGACTCAGAGCAAATGAGCATGCAGGGAACATCAGGGGAGCCCTAGCTAGGATCAGCACGTGAGAGCAATAAAAGAAGCAATCTCTGCAGAGAGCCAAGCCCATAGAACAGGCCTAGGTAGCACCACGGAGTAATCCAAAACCATCGGGGCCCTTCAGCACTGGCACTGGCACAAAGCAGTGCTCTTTGACCAAAAACAATCTTCAGATATGTCTGAGGGATGGAGGTGGTCAGCTAGCAGATATCAATGTAAAGCCTTCAGTCTCAAGGGGAGATCAGAGCCACACAATAACAGCATCTACTCTAGACTCCATTCTTTCCTTTCCTCCCTTCCCATAGTGCCTGAGTCCTTCCCAAAGCCCTGTTTTCAGTTGGGTGTAGCAGTGTACCTCTTTAACTCCAGCTCTCAGGAGGCGAAGGCAGGCAGATCTGAGTCTGAGGCCACCTGTTCTTCGGAGTGCTATGTAAATGACTACATGGGGATTTAGTTGTGTTGCCTAGTTCCTCTAGCAAGTCAGATAATGAATTGCAATAAAGTTTTTATGGACTATAAACAATATGTCCAACAAAGACCTCCTGACAGTATTAGGAATGATGAAAAGGTACTTAAAATGTCACCATTGAAAGCCATAGGACATACATTTTGTGCACATAAACTGCTTAGGTTACTATCTCACCCAAGGCCTCAGGTGGGGCAAATCATCTTCAAAGCTTGGCTTTGAGCTAGAGGGTTCAAGAGTGGATATAGGTGTTTCCAAAACTCTGGTTTGAGCTTTCTGGCTCTGTTCCAGTTCTCAAAGTAGTTTGAATTTAAAAAAAAAAAAAAAAAAAAGGAAGAAGACTTTCAGAGCATGTTTGAGAATAAGATATTCAATGTCAGAGAAGAACTCATTTATAAAGAAACCATGTCCTATGCCCCCACCACCACCCTAGCATAGAGTCCCAGCCTATTTATGACTTGGCTTTAATCATGATTTTCCTACTTATTTTTAGCACAAAGGATCCTTGCATCCAGATTTGGTAGTTCAGCAGGCACACACACAGAAAGCTTTCTCCAGTCTTAGTCCAGAATATTGTGGAGCCCTTACAAGTACTTTTAGCTTCTTTTTTTATCCCTGGAATTATAGTCATATAACAAGATCAAGTAAGACAATGACCCAAAGCCAGTTATATACCAAAACTATAACAGTGTTTAGCCATACTTTTTCCCTTTGCTTATAGGAAAATATTAGAACTATGTTCAAACACACTTTCAGATCAAAAGATTTCTTTATGTCAGATTTGAATTTAAGAGTTGGCTCTGCTGTTTACTAACTGTAGGATTTGTAAAAATCTTATCTACATCTTTTTAAACTTCAAATACCTACCTGTGAAATGGTGAAATTAATATAACTAAATAAAGTGATTTACATATAGAAAACTTCCAATGTTACCATTATTAAATATAAATGTTGGTATCAAAGGCATGGCATTTACTTTAAAGCTCATGCATTGAGAGCCATTAAGGCTTATTCTATTGTTGGTGGAAGAAAAGTAAATATAATTCTACAACAGAAAATTTGTTTCCAAATCTTCACAATTTAAATCTTTGTGAACTGATACTGCTTCATGAAGTAGACTAAGGAAGGCCCCAGAGTTGATGAGCAGGATACAGTGTCCTGTGTGGCTTTAGCTTTGTTTGCTTGAAACACTTAACCACAGTCCCACACAGTGTCTGTTGCCCCCTTTTCTTAGCAGTCAGATGGAAAACCACACTAAGTAGGGTACCCACAGTTCTGCTGTGAATTTGAACATTTACAAAATAAAAGCAATCCTGAAAACACTTCTAACTTCTGTGTAACGTATGCCAAGAGAATTATGGGTATGTTTACAGAATCAGAGAGAACATATAACACTTTGTCATCAAAGTAAAAGTTAAAAGCTAATCCACTAGCATAGATTATATTTTTCATGTGCTGATTGAGATGCTTCACCAGTTAAACATGATTGCACTGGATACAATTCACACTCAAAATAGTATTCTCACATTAAAAAAAAAAATTCAACCCATGCCAATGTCCATGGATGCAGTCTGTATACAAGTAGAAGCCAAGCAATGTGATAAATGGGTAGTATTGTTTTCATAAATCTTACCCTTTTGGTCTATGAAAGCATGTTGCATATATAATGTGCTGTTTCTTTGATTTTGTTTTGATCAAGCTAACTCTGCCATTAAAAGTGTCCTATCTTGACCCACCCATTAATATTTTTAATCTGGCCCACCCCTTCATACTTCCTTTCTATACACACAATTCTCCATGCCTGAACAGTAGTTTCTTGCATTAGATGTTCATGGATATGAACTTTTATAAACAGCTGTGACTGATCATTATTCCATCTCACAGCCCTTCAAAACTGGTTCTCCCACATTTTCTTCACTGTCAGGTTATGCTTGCAGGGACATTTATGAGATGTTCAGATAGAGCTGGGCTTGGCCAAGTAGAGTGCTCCTCAGGCATTTCATTTGCAAACCGTAAGAGATGTTTCTTGGGAGCTCTGTGCTGGGCCAACCGATCACAATTGCCTCTGAATGGAAACACTGCGTCTTCCCTGCCATACCATACTGCTGACACCTAGGCAAGGCTTTCTCCTACCAACCCGGTTGACAAAAGCCTTAGGGTATCAGTTTGTTTTAACATCCTGGCCACAGTTTCCCCTCCCTCTTCTCCTCCCAGTCTCTCCCACCCCCCAAACCATTCTTCCTCCATGAGAAGACATTTTTTTTTTGGTTTTTTTTTTTTGGGGGGGGGGGGGTTTTTGGGTTTTGGTTTTGGTTTTGGTTTTGGTTTTTTTGGGTTTTTTTTTTTTTTTTTTTTTGATTTTTCGAGGCAGGGTTTCATTGTGTAGTTTTGGTGCCTGTCCTGGATCTCACTCTGAAGACCAGGCTGGCCTCGAACTCATAGAGATTCACCTGGCTCTGCCTCACGAGTGCTGGGATTAAAGGCATGAGCCACCACAACTCGGCAGAAGACATATTTTAAGTGGCATAAATACCTAGGGGGAAAGGAAGACCTGGACTTTGTCTTGTTTATGATTACAGGGGCTTTCCTAGCATCATTTCCCAATGCTGGGTGGTGCTCTATGGTCTCTGCCAATCAAGTGAGACAAAGAGCTCCTGAAACCACTGTTCTTCACCAAATGAATCCCATCTCTGTCTGTGAATGCAGAATACTTATACCAGAAACATGGGACTGTTGAATCCTCAGAGTATATCTCACTTCAT
The DNA here is from genome assembly GCA_902168415.1 of Peromyscus melanophrys. Taxonomy (NCBI): domain Eukaryota; kingdom Metazoa; phylum Chordata; class Mammalia; order Rodentia; family Cricetidae; genus Peromyscus; species Peromyscus melanophrys. Next base: position 19,177 of record CABHPR010127410.1, read on the forward strand.
ATGGCCTGTCACCTTTGCTAGTCAGAGAGCAGTATGAATGTATCTCATGACTAGCTTGTCTTGTCTCGTGAAGTCTAGGCAGGGCCCTGTCCCCAGAACTTTGATTTTACTACAATCTGATTTTTAGAGGTGGCCTAGAGAAAAGATTTAAAACGTTGATTTTTGAGTAGTGTGAACGTGCAATCATAGCAAAACTGGAATAGAATTTACTGTGAGACACCATCTGCTGCCATGTTTTGCCTTTAAATACATAGCAAGGGACATCACTATGAACTCAACTGTAGTTTAATATAGATGCAGATCAATAAACATAGAAATAAGCTCAGAAGTGAGTGCGTATACTAAAGGTGTTGTGGTTTACATGTAAAATGCCCCCTGTATTAGGGTGTTCATAGATGTGAGTTATTAGAGTGGCTTACAGACTGTGGTCGGTTCAACTAGACCAACAATGGCAATCTCCAACAGGAAGTCCAAGAATCCAGCAGTTGCTCAGTCCATGAGGCTGGATGTCTCAGCTGGTCTTCAGTCGATGCTGGAGTCTTGAAGAAGTAGGCTCTAATGCCAGTGAAGGATTAAACTTGCCAGTGAGAGCGAGGACAAGCGGGCAAAGAACAAAAGCTTCCTCCTTTCATGTCCTTTCTATAGGTGTGGTCCAGATTTAAGGTAGACCTACCCACCTCAAAGGATCTGGATTAAAGTTGGGTGTTCCCACTTCTATTGGAGGATTTATTAAGGCAACTCCATGTAGTTAAAAGGGAGGTTTATTTTGAGGGGTAACTTATAGCTAGTAAAGGGGTTGATTAAAGGATCTGGGAGAGGCGAGGTGCAGTTCAGCTGGGTTCTCTGAAGAACTCCACTTGGTCTACCACCCAGCATCCAGGATCACCAGGAACCAAGAGACCCGGCACATCTGGATCTGGAGTCTTAAGGGCTCCCGTCTCAGCCCCACCTCAGGGGCTGGTCATAGTTAGGCGTGACAGTTACCGAAGCCTCACTGGGGGTAGTACTTCCAGGTTGAAGCTGGAACAGCTACCCACTACACACTTCGAATGATTTAATTAAGAAAAAAATCCCTCACAGGTGTACCCAACTGCTTGGGTTTTAGTCAAGTTGCAGTCAAGTTGGCAACCAAGGACAGCTATCACAAGTCCACCCCTTGTCAACTTGACACACAATTGTATCTCCTTATATCGTGGTTAGTTTCCAAATGAAAACAATTACCAATTCATAAATATGCCTAACAGGATATAATGATCCCATGTACTATGACAAACACATTATATATTTTAGAATAGGTGGAACTGTCCCTTAAGAAACATTCTTTTAGAATCTCAAACTTAAATATAACAAGTACTGGTATTCTCTTAGTTGATGTTACATTACATGATAAAGCAAGAAAATAAAATACAAATTTCTGCACAAACATATTCTTTTTTTAAAGATTTATTTATTTATTAGGTATGCAGTGTTCTGCCTGCATGTATGTCTGCGCACCAGAAGAGGGCACCAGGTCTCATTATAGATGGTTGTGAACCATCATGTGGTTGCTGGGACTTGAACTTAGGACCTCTGGAAGGGTAGCCTGTGCTCTTAACCTCTGAGCCATCTCTCCAGCCCCTGCACAAACATATTCTTAATAAAATATGACAGAAACACTCATGTCACTTATAATCCTCGTTTTTGCAACTGGTTACATGACAAGCCAGTATTTATAACTACTTTCCTCTATTGCTCGTTCTGTATTTGTTCTACTCTCTGCAAGCTCCTTGGCAGGTCTTGATTCTTTTCCTGGAGGAGTGGCCCATACCTTTATTACTGAAGGGTCTGTGCTCTTTGTCATCCTGGATTGGGTTGCTGTAGTTTCCCACTGCCTTTAAACTTCTATCCTATCTACTGTTCTATTGTATGAAGAGACATCATGACCAAGGCAATTCTTATAAAAGAAGCCATTTATTTAGGGGCTTGTTTGCAGTTTTAGAAGGTTAGTCCATGATTATCATGGTGGGAAGCAGACAGGCATAGTGCTGGAACAGTAGCTGAGAGCTTTACATCCTGAAGTCAGGCAACAGACAGAGAGGAGACTGGGCCCAGCATGGGTTTTTGAAACCTAAAAGCCCACCCCTTGACAAACCTCTTCTAACAAGGCCGCACCTACTCCAACAAGGTCGCACCTCCTAATCCTTCCCAAACAGTTCCACTAACTGCTAACTAAGTATCCAAATATAAGAGCCTATGGGGGCCATTCTCACCCCCCACCCTCCATGTAGGCTCAAATGTTTGAACACTTGGTCCTCAACTGGTGACACTTTGGGGGAAGGTTGTGAGCCCTTTTGGAGGTGGAGCCTTCCTGTAGGAAGTGGATCGCAGGCCATGAGGTTTGATAACTAGACACATTTTCTGTTCGCTCTCTGCTTCCTGAGTGATAGGTGCAGCCAGCCTTCTGCTCCTGTCGAGCACACTTGCCATGCCTTGTTGCCATGTCTTCACCGCCGTGGTGGGCTGCATCCTTCTGAACTGTCAGCCAAAATATACCCTTACCCATCTTAGGTTGCTTTGTATGGGTTAGAGCAATGGGAAAGAAGCTAGGACAAGACGTTAGTCTATACTCCGTTTCCAAGCTTAGAGAACCTGGAAGCAGCAGCATCCCAAAAGCAACCAACTAACCAGAAGCAAGTCTGTTTCTAATACGGTCCTCCTATAAAAGGATCCCAGAGTCCCTGGAGAGATGGCTGGTTCCAGTGCTGTGCAGGGAGCACACAGCCTGAGCCTGGAATATCTTCCAGTGATCGAGAAGTGCCAGGACCACTTGAAACTCTCTTTCGGCTCATCTCTCTCACTCTCCCCATCCCTTCTCTCTCTCTCCCCCCCACACCTACCTACCTATCTATCTATCTATCTATCTATCTATCTATCTATCTATCTATTTATCTCTATCTCTATCTCATACACACACACACATACAGAGAGAGAGAGAGAGAGAGAGAGAGAGAGAGAGAGAGAGAGAGAGAGAGAGAGAGAGAGAGAGGGAGAGAAGGGAGTAGATTGAAGAGACAATTGAAAGAGCTCTCAATAACCAACTGGCTGCTACAATCTGAGCAGCAAAGCCTTGGAGGACCCGGGAGAGGAAGCCTGGAAGGATGGCAGCCTGGCAACTTCCCCTTTTATTCATGCCAGCCATGGTGCATCTTCGATATATCAGCATATCCCGAGAGTCCCTCCTTGGCGGGAAATAGCAGGTGCTGAGTCCCCTCTGGAGTATAAGGTTTTCCAAGGTCTGACAACCCCTTCTGACAGCACCACCTGTTTCCCTCTCATTAGGAGATCCTCCCGGTCACGGGAACCTGAGTTTCTCCACTCTCCTCGTTGTTATTCAGCTGCCTGGGTCTCCAGTGATGACTGTGAGCATGTGCACAATGAACATGTAAAGTAACAAAGCAAACGGAACAGCACACCCAGGCTGCTCTAGAAATGACATTGTCTCTTAGTTTCCCCACTTGTAAATACCAGCAAGTAGCTCTCCAAGAGGCAAAATAGTGATGGATAACGCCTGAAGTATTGTTTTCATGTGTGATAATTCATGTACTTAGTGCATAAGATTCTCTACCTCTTGTCTGTTATTTGCCACAAAGAAATAGGTTTTCTTTCTTTTTTCTTCTTCTAAAGAATGGTCTATATTATTTTTTAAGTGTCACAAAAAATATGACACTAATATATTAACTGAGTTTCTTTTAGTAAATAGAATTATTCTCAAAGTTTTCCACAAGGGGCTGGCCTTCAAGAGGGAAATTTCCAAAGTATTTTCACTTGCCACGATAAAAACCACATGAGTGGTCAGGCCTGACCACAGAGGTGGCAGCAGGTGATGCCTGGATGATGACAGAGGGTTACAAGGCCCAGATGTGAAGCTGTTTCCTTCAGGCTGTGTTTGGTCTGTGGGCATCCAGAGGCTGTGTCCTCACTGACTACTGGGAGAGCAAGTTTAGCCAACAAAAGTCAGGCGGGGATGAGTAATGAAGCTTAAATTCTGGAAGCCCTGAACACATTTTTCAGAAAGTTCTCTGCCTCTGCTTCTCTTCCATTACTAAAGCAGAATGCCAGGAAATGGGGAATAGGCCCAAGTGGGGGCCAAGAGGAGCTTCTCGAGAAGCCCTTTGGGGTGTCTGTTTAGCACACTTATGTTTTTCCTTCAAGTTGTTAATAATGCCTGTCTTAATTTGACTAAATGAATAACTGACCAAAACTCATTTCTTACATTTAATATCTCCTTCTATATTTCAAAATGCTTTGCTGTCCTGCTCAGATGATCCTTGCTATATCCTGGGTAGTTTAGGAGTTGAGTGTAATAGCTTAAGATAAAGAACTACAGGAAAGAAGTTCAGTGGGAGCTACTCTGGCCATCTCCACTCTGTCACTTGCACAGACAGCCTCTCTACAGCCCCCACCTCCATGTGGCAATCACCATTGGAAAGGTGATCCCTCCCAGAGTTCAAGGTGGAAGGAGGGGAGCACTGGAAATAATGGCCAAGGTCTTCTAGGACAGACTCGGAGGAGAGCTTAGCCACAGATGATGGCCTCAGGTAGATTGGAGCTTCCCACAAAGCACGTGTCTCCTGAGTGCCTCCATGTCCAATCTTAAAGAGGCAAGCAAATCTCTGTCCAGAGCCTTCTGTTTCCATAGCAACACCAGCAGCACGCAACCATCTGTGTTCCCAGGGCGGTCCAAGGGGAAAAACTTTGAAGACTGGAGGAAAGTGATAGGGGCTCCCACTAGGACTTGTTCTCCTTGGAAATTTGCAGACAGACAGACATATAGATATACAGACAAATAGATAAAGAGAAAATGACTTTCTGGAATTTCATAGATAGATAAATAGATAGATAGATAGATAGATAGATAGATAGATAGATAGATAGATAGATAGATTGATTGATAGATAAATGAGAGAGAGATTGATAAATAGATGAGAGACAGATAGAAGATAAATAGATAGATAGATAGATAGATAGATAGATAGATAGATAGATAGATAGATAGA
>CABHPR010127411.1:0-33040 GCA_902168415.1 Peromyscus melanophrys
ACAGTCTGACTTTTGAAAAAATATTTATGTGTGGATAATTTGAATGTCTTTTAAGCACTTTGCAGCAGAATCATGTCCATTGTGCTTAGGAATAGATGGATATCATTTGCCTGACTGGGAAAAGACTAAGTGGAAAACATACTTGAGATCCATCTTGAAGAATATATCTTTGTTTGATGAATGGACAGCATGACAGAAAATATCAAGCAGAGGGGCCATCTAGAGGTAATAGCTCATTCAGTGAACTTCGGGATTTTAAGACTCAATGGAATTATCTAAGAATATTTATATGCAATTGATAAAAGACATTGCCTTAAAGGACCAGATTTTACTATATTTGCTGCTCATGCACATTTGTGGATTAATGCTATAAACTTTGGCTCTGCACTTAATGCATATGTCAAGTTTCATGGCTCCTGTCATCACTCTGGATAAGGTGGTGCTAGAATCTAGGACCTTTGAAATGTTGTTTATCAGGAGCAGAGTCTTCACAGACCTTTTATTGTCCATAGAAACAGGCTGCTAAAGATCTCTTACCCCTACCACATTGTGACTACTCCAAGAGAAACTGTCCTCAAGGAAGCAGTGTTTACCAGTCACCAAATCTATAACATTGATCTTTGATTTTCAAGGCTCCAGAGCTGCCAGCAATAAACTCCTGCTCTCTAAACTAACTGCTTATGGTACTGTGTCATGCCAACCTAAAAGAATTGAGATTACTTCCCTCTTAGAAAGAATACTTTGCTAAGCAGTGTGAAGATTAATGATAGAGTGTGACTCAGACAGGAATGCAATTATAATGATAGTGATCTAGGTAAGAGATGAGAAGGGAGTAAACTAAAGAATTACACCTGTAAGTAGAAAGGGGATTTATTGTAGAGACCAATAAAACTCATGACTAACAGAACAATACTAAAACAGATATGGGAGTTCACAGATAATCAGGGATTAAATATCATTCCCTCATTTGAAGTTTGGGAAATTGGATGAATGTTGATTCTCCAAACTAACAAACTAACTTACAATCTACTTTGTCTATAAATCCTAAGATAGAAGGAAACTGAATTTCAAGCTCAGGAATGTAAAGATGTTAGAAATATGGTAATGCTTAAGGCTGTTGGCTTTATATTATATTCTGTATTATTTTGTGCTCTTTCTCAGCATATATCTGAGTCAGTCTTTGCTCATGGTTTAGCTCTTTTCACCATTTACTAATTTCTAGCAATTTGTTGTAAAAGTACTGTCTTAGTTATACCTAAAGAAAGGAGTTTACTATAGTGAGATATTTTAATGGAAAATATTAGAATTTTGGAAGTGGAAAGGAAGTTTGACAAAACTATTGAAAGTTTAGTGGGATAAAAATGAAGTTGTTATCAGTTTATGAACTGTGAGATTACAGCACTCAGGTAAAAGTGCTAACTGGAGAGTCTAGTTTGGAACTGATCAAGCCCTAAAAAGAGCAAACAACCTTGTCATTGAGCCCAGTTGATTTGGACAGTGTTTTACCTGGTCTTCCCTTCCTTCTGGAAGGTGAAATGAAGTAAGAGACTTGCACTACCAATGAGCAAATTTTCCACAGCTATTATAATCTTTATAGTAGTCAAATCTGTATCTCTACTGAGGTCAGATAATTATGCAGTACACTTGTGACCCTGAAAGTGTAGAGCACATTGCATCTGTGATGTTTGTGAGGGAAGTGAGACCACATCATTATAAAGAGTTAAAACATCCCTGCTTAGAATATGACTCCATTTGTATTTCACAGGAGATTTCTCATCTCAAGGTGATTATATACTATATGGACATGAATTTATTGTGACACTCTAGGGAAAGCTAGAAATAATCCAAATTTATCTTTGACATTCACCTTGCACTTTTCCCAGAGTTTCTCTTGAGCCACACTGCCAGATCCCCTGCCCTATCTCTCCAGACACTAAGTATTGCCATCTTGTCTACCACAGTCTTCTCTTGAGAAGACACCGGATTATCTCCTTCACACTATGGCTTACATTTCTGTTAAGGTTTAAGTTGTTAATCCTTTCTGCTAAACAGCTTTTTCTTCAGACATAGGAACTAAACGTTCACAGGAGTGGGATTTCAAGGTGCCAGAAAACAAGGCAGATTATGAAGAGACAGTTCTTACCATCTTTCTTAGGACTATCATCTCCATGTTCCTATTAACCAGCCCCATTAAAAAGCAGCCACTCTGTCTTTCTGTGTTGGAATATAAAACAAAGCAAAGCATGCTGCACTGCTTCAAATCCTGATTGGCTGCTTCACACCAGTGCCCTAGTGGACCCCAATAACCACAAGCAGTGTTCCCAATAAACTCCCTCCTCTGAATTTTGTTTAGTTGCTCCTTTATTCTCTCATGTGAGTAAAGGAATAAAATGCTTCCCTTTGTTCTTAAGATTCTGTCCTATTATATTCCATGAAATTGCTTCACTGTACAAATCTGTTTCAATCTTCTTCTATATATCCCAGATACACTACATTAATAAACAAATAACACAAAACTGTAACATGCTTTAATGTTCATTTCTGCAGAGTAGCATGCAACTAATCTGAGGAATGAACAAGTGTAAATTCAAAGCATATCTTCTCTGAGACCTTAGAAGGACCTTTCTAAGAATCCCATGTACCTATTTATAAAATCAAAATTTGAGACAATGAAATGACTCACTGGTTAAAGGGGTTTGCCATCAAGCCTGATGACCAAAGTACCCATCCCTGGTGTGCACATGGCATAAAGAGAGAACAGACTTCTAAAAACTGCCCTCTGTCCTCAACTCAACATGACTGCTGTGACATACAAGTGTCTCTCACCCACCCCTATACACAAAATAAGTACATGAAATTATTAAAATTGTTTAAAAGTAAAATTACAAATTAATTAGTTCCTGACTTTAGAGAAACGATTCCAATGGTATATGCTCCAAATTTAAAAAAGAAAAAAAACTATGGCTATATATTTACAACTAAGAGTTAGAAAGCTGAAAATATTTTTAAAATGCTGTAATTATAATTTTAGGAGAGGAAGTAATTAAAATACATATTAATTAGATAATTAATGTATGTCTGTCTATGTAAGAAATAGGTCAATCTAGTTTCACCTTTTTCAAGTCTTAATTGTAAACTGATATATATTTGGAAGAAAACAAACATGGATAGGTAGGCATCATTTGACAAAATAATCTAAACAGCATTAAATAGGGGCAACCTTTATTCAGTTTTTAGTTCTTAAAGATTTTCCACTGCAAAATCATTTCTAACAATACAGAAATGTGGTTGTCCTGGTGGTAGTGAGTTACCAGTGGTAACTGTGTTGTAAACAAATATGCAGAATGGGTACTTACTGAAGTATATTCACTCTCAGGGACAGTGACTTTTTCTTTATCAGAAACATTTTCCTTCAAAATTCAAACATTAAGGACTAGAGAAATGGATCCTTGAGTAAGAGTGGTTGCTCAGAAAGAACAAGGACCTGGGTTCAACTTCCCTGAGCACACAGAAGCCATTCGTTGTGATAGTTTAGCCTGTAACTCCAGCGCTCGTTGGGGTGGGAGTGAGTAGACAAGAGGATTATTGTTTTTTTCTGGGGTTTTGTTTTTTGGTTTGTTTTTAGTTTTGCCACTAAACTTGATCCAGTTTCGCAGAGACACTACTTCAAGGGAATGAAGTGTAGAGTGATGGAGAGGGACACCAAATGTTCCCCTCTGGTCTCCGTGCCTCCACACACATGTTCACACATATGCAAACATTCAACACACAATAATAACAAGAATAAAATGTTAAAATTTTTCAATATGCTCTAAAAGCAATGCACTTGGTTTCTGGGAGGGGCAGAATCCCGTATTGTGTAATGCCATCCACCTTGACGTGTACATTGGTGTCATTCCTGCTTGGCTCATTTTAGGCAGCCATGTTGGTGAGACTTCATGGCTGTAGATTCTGATATTATTTAGGAGATACAACCTTACACCAAACTCCCACATCCTCTCCCTCTTATAGCCTTTCTGTCCCTTCTTTTGGAGTCTTTCCTGAGACCAGGGCAGAAGTGTGTTATAGATGTACCCATTGAAACTGGGCTCCACAACTTGGCATTTTGTTTGGCTGGGATTTTTTGTAAGCATCTTCATCTGTTGGAAAAATGTTTCCTCGATGAAGGGAAGGGAGAAATGATTTAATTATATTACAGTCTCAAAAAATGTATGTTCAAAATGTATATTCAAGAAACATAACATATCTAAATAAAGTAATTTTCAAATAATTTTATGGTAAATGATGTTTTACTCCTATCTTTGTAAAATCAGATTGTTGTCATTTTTCAAAGATTTGACTCCTGGAGACTTGGCAAAGGCCACTCTTGCTCTTGGACCATTAGCAGAGCATTTATAGACTTAGAGAGGCTGGCTTTCAGGGGAATGCTGGGAAAGGGTCCTGCTTTGTATCTGAGAGCTAGCAGTGACTATAACAAAGCCATTTTATTTGTTACATGGTCTAGTCTTTCAGAAAATATCCTGAATACTAATGGAGAAATTGGTGACATGTTCAAATGATCTTGAAAAAAAATGAGTGGAGATATTATTTATGTAAGTATTAGAAGGTAAGTGGTAATACGCAACAACAAGAGATGGAGAGAACCCCAGGCAGAGAACCCCTTCTCCTTAGAAAGGCAAGTGGCCTATGCCTGGTGAAATCTGAAGGAATGAAAGAATGCAAGCCTTGCAAGCACAGGTGCTGTATGGAGGCACAGAGCCACTGACACAGACAGGGGCAGTAAGTAGTCTCAGAGAACCAACCCAGCTTCTTTCTTATTTCCTTTCTCTTTTTGTCTTTTTCCATGTCTCTCTCTCTCTCTCTCTCTCTCTCTGTTTCTGTCTCTCTCTGTGTCTCTGTCTCTTGTCTCTCTCTTTCTCTTTCATTGGTTAAATCCAACTTGAACTCTGGAAATGAAGATAAATTTTACACTTTTTGAAGATAGAGTATATTTCTAAAGTATGTAAGACATACTTTTCATTTTCCAGTTCTCAGTTACAGTATATCTCATGCGGTATTTGACATGATTGTACATGAAGTAACAATTAATGAAGAACCGAGAACATGAACTTTAAGGAGATCAAGTAAGGGAACATTGGAGGATTTAGATGGAAAACAAAAGAAAGGGAGAAATGTTGTTAATTGTATTATACTCTCAAAAATAAAACTAAGCTAGACCTATACAATCACTTGAATATTACAAAATCAGAAGACAGTTATGCAGTTACAAAGGAGTTTAAAAATGATAAGGTATCTTTGGTATCTGGTAATATTACCTTTCAGAAAGATTTCAGAAATATTCAGAAATTCGATCTAATTCCTTTAAGGAAATGTGGAATGCAGATATGTAGGCTCACTAAGAAAATTACAGATTTCCTTCATGCTTAGAATCAAATATAGAAAAAACTTGGATAGCATTCATAAATCATAACCCTGAAGTAAAATTTGATCATTTTATCTCTCTTCGAAACCTACTGTTTCTTTTTATGCCAGCAAATCTATGTGTAAGAGTAAGGACTCAACCAAAGAAGAGTATTTGGTATTTCTTAAAGTAGCTTATAAAACATTTATAAGTGTTCTCAAGAAGTCAGTTCAATAGCTAGGATGTAACAATATTTCAAAGCCCACAGTAGATACTATGATCTTTATCTTACAAAAGGAAACTTCACTCTGAATCTAATACAGACAAAAGTGGTTTTTCATATCAAATCAAGTTTTAAGATGTGGTGGGATGTCAACTCAAGATCATACTGTAATATAACATTATGCACTCAAATTTCTTTCAAAATTGTCTTTAGAAATACATTTTCAGAATGGACCCTGTAATAGTAAATGTATTTGTAGGGAACTATTTTATGATATGCTACATACAATTAGTCAATAGGCAAAGTTATTTTATAACTGCCAGAATATAAAGAAAACAAAAATGACAGAGGAAAGTGATAATTTGCCCTTTATAAGTAATAAATTAATAAATCCGTGCTCATTAAATCATATCACTGTCAGTATATAAAGTAGGGGCTGCTATTGAATAGGTGTTCTATGCACACATTTAATTCACTATTTATTACTTAAGCATTTTGTATATAATGCTAGAAGTATTGAATATGTGTTTTCACTTACTACATGTCAAGGCACACACAATCATATGATCTAAGTCATCCAAATAAAAGCACTGTATTTACTCAGTACTCAGTCCAAGGGACACTGTAACTTGCTAAGGTGTTTCCTGGCTTTCAGTGATCTTTTATTAGATGGCATTACTCATTTTGCTCAATAACAAGTATACCAAGGTAAGGTAAATTGACAAGACATGGTTGACATCTTTTACAGGGATATTCTCTCCTGAGTAGCTATTTACCACATATTAAAGAGAACTTCATATGATTACCTCATTACCTTTGACTGTATAACTTTAGAACTTCTTAAAAACTTTGAAATGTAGAGATATTTACACAAATATTTGTGATTTGTCCTCCTACAAAACAGACTTCCACACTGAAACAATAAAAATTGCAAGCTGTATGATGTTCAGAAAATAATCAGCAGACTGTCATAGATGGTGATCTATATGTGATTAGAAACATACACTGCACACGTCATGGATGTACAGCTTTCTCTCTTTAATTACCAAAGAAAAACATAGGGAAGGAATACCCAGATGAGGCTCTGAAGAATCAGAGATGATCTAAAAATCATTCATAGTAAAGAGAGCATTGCAGGCCTTGTCTGAGAAGGAATTTCAAAGAACTGTAGATCTTGCCAGTCTGTAGCCGAGTACTGATGACTAAATGCATGTGAGAAAAGTACTTAATATTCGAGTGTACATTCAAAAATATGTCAAAGATATGTAGGTGGAGTTTTTCTATCCCAGCAGCCATTTCCCAAATAAACAAGAATGAGAAGTAATATTACTTATAAATACTTAGCCTATAGCTCAGGCTTGTTACTAGCTAACTCTTACATTTAAATTAACCCATGTTTCTTATCCACACTCTACCATGTGCCTTGGTACCTTTTCTCAGTACAGCATGCTCATTTCACTTCTCCCCTCATCTGCTGGTGACTCCTTACTCCATCCTTCTTCCCAGCATTCTCAATTTGGCTTTCCTGCCTAACTTTGTCCCATTCAGCTATTGGCTTGTCAGCTTCTTTATTAAACCAATCACAGTGAAAAACCTTCATAGTTTACAAAAAGATTATTCCAAAGCATTTCCCCCTTTTTTTTTATCAAATTATAAAGAAGGTTTTAACTTTAACATAGTACAACAAAACAGATATTAAGTGGAAATTACAGTTACAATATCCAGTCAATTTGTATTTGACAAAATTAGAGAAAATATTCTATTATTTGTATTATCTTTGTGACTTCAAAGTTTTGTACCTAATTTACCTTCTATCATAACTAAGGAAGACTGTAAGTTTAACTATTTAGTTTTTAACTCCATCAAGGACCCCAGAAGTATGAAATGTTACCCAACGACAGGGACATAAGGCTGCCTGGATAGTCATCCAAAGTTCCTCTGCAACACTGAGTCATCCAACTCTGGCCTATAGGCCTGGCATATCTGACAGACTTTTTTGAAAAACAGGGAATTTTGATGGACTGTTTTACCTTGTCTTGGCAAAGTTTGATAATCACTTTATTTTGTGTCCTGTTGGTCCGGTTTGACAGTATCTTGTCAGCAATTGAGGCAAGAGCACTTTCTTTGCCCAAATAATTAGCTTTTGCCATAAAGAAAGCAAACTCCATACAGAGTTTCTTTGATGTACATTATCTTCTCTGAAGTAAATTGGTGTTGCCAGGAGCAGATATGTCTCATCATTAAAAGCCTTAGGTTACTAAATATTAAATGCCATAATCTGTAGGTCTTAGTAGTGTTTGAAGATCATCTATCTATCTAAATATATCTGCTTATGACATTAGAAACATACCTAACATGACTATAAGTTTGACTATTATAAATTTCTATTAATCTGTATTTTAATTATATCTTACATTTTTAAATGAGTTGCATAAACACAATAGCCCAAACAAGATTAGAAACATAAATACAGTACAACCAAATTAATTTTAAATTTGTATCAATATATAAATCCATACAATGTAAAATATTTAAGACAAATATTTGCTTTTTTGGTTTAAAATTAGATTCAATAATCTACCCTTTTATCCTGTCATTTTTATATCCACCCCTTTTCAGAACAAGATCTAAAATCTAATCTTTGTTCAGCTTTTTTGCCTGACCATTACCAGTAACAACTTATAACCAATCCCCTGCCCAAATAATAAATATCCATAACCAGTATTTTGAGAATGTGGATGTTCTTATCTCTAGACTGCTTCTTGTTTTGGGGAGCGCTGGTAACCTTTGTGGGAAACTTGAGAAAAATCAGTATAATTGTTAGGTCTTGGCTGGAATATTCTATGAGGCTGGATCATCTCAGTCACCAGCCTTGAAGCTGTTTTGGATGTTGGATCACCTGACCTATCCATTTTTATTGGTTCTTGTCCCCTTTTTCTGAAAATACATAAAGTTTTAAAGGTAACATACATATCTGTATCAGTATAAATATAGACTGTTCATTGTACACAGGTCAGCCAAAGATGATTTTTTATTCTGTGTTTGAGCAGGTAAAATATGCATCACATTTCTTGTAGTTCTTTCAGGTTGATTTCTTTATGTTTTTAGTCAGGATTTCAGGGGTCTTCCTTAATCAAATCTGATTTTCTTTCACCCAGAGTGAATCCACAGCCTCTAATTTTCTGTGGAAATAAAAACATAACCTCTCCCCCAAGTAACACATCTTTTGACTTAAATTTTGAAGTCAAGATATTTTTTAAAATATATAGGTTGGTTGAATCTAGCAGTTTTCATAACACAGTGTCTCTTACAGCCAAAAAATTCAAAGACAATAGCATAGCATATAGGATCCAGACTCTGTGTATTTTCCATCTTTACCTGGCTTATTATATTTTTTTTACTCTTCCCTTTTATAAAGAACTTTCTCTACCCTTTTTCTTTTCTCTCCCAAGCCTATGTATATTGTTAAAGACACTGTTACCCATTGAAAGGTTTTTGTTCCATCTGAATCTGTTTATACTGCATATCTGTAACCTTTTCTGCCTGCATGAGCAAAAACCATAAGCCAAAACACCTCTCTGTAGCATAGCCCATGTGAGAGAATGCAGGAACCTGCCATGTGGCTCAGCTCAGGATGTGCTGGCAGTTGTGAGAAGATATGTCTTTGTACCACAGCAGGTATAAGAGACATAAAACTAGGAAGTCACATCTGGCTCCATTTCTATGCATTTAAAACCTTTTTAAAAGCTTTCTCAGACTTTACGTGGATGTACATGGTCCCATATTGGGTGACATCTGTGGGTGGAGTTTTCCTGTCTTGGCAGCTGCTCTCAAATAATCACTCAGAGGCTTAATATTAATTAAAAATGCTTGACCAATAGCTCAGATTTATTACTAGCTGTTACATTTAAATTAACTCATGTATCTTATCTATGCTCTACCATGTGGCTTGGTACCTTTTCTCAGTATGGCATGCTCATCTCATTTCTCCCTGCATCCACTGGTGACTCCTGATTCTGCCCTTCTTTTTCCCAGAATTCTCAATTTGGCTTTACTGCCTAACTTTATCTTGTTCAGCTCTTGGACAGTCAGCTTCTTTATTAATCTAATCACAGAGACAAATCTTCACAGTGTACAAAAGGATTATTTCACACAAACGAACAACAACAGAATCTTATACCTGACTTGGAGAGGAACCTGCTTATACCTGGCTAAATGGAAAACTCAGAATTCCAAGAACAGAAAGTACATCTTTTATGGAGAGCTATTCTCAGAGTTGTAGATTATTTCTATGTCGGACACCAATCTACTTATGCTTAATGATCATTAAATCTTAAAAGACTTAAGCTCATTCCAAATCCTAATTTTGTTAAATAAAAGTTTCAAGAATTTTCTATAGAAATGTAAAATATTCAGTGTATTCAAATATAAAATAAAAGTAGAATTAGCAATTTCTGGAAGCCAATAAAATTATCAAATGATATGTTGGGCATTGTGCTGGACACATTCAGTCCCATCACTCAGGAGATGGAGGCAGGCAGATTTCTGTGAGCTCAAGGTCAGTATGATCTACACAGTGAGATTCAAGACTACAGGGTCAAAATAGAAAATCTGTAGCTCAGAAAATAAAAACAAGAAAAGAATCAGAGGAAATACAATCTAAAATAGTGTGAAAAATAAACATATATTAAGAATTTCACAATTATTAGACAATAATATTAAAACATAAGTTAACAACAAATATGGCTTATCTTGCTTATCATTTTGTAGCTTGGAGTCTATGATTGGTGGCCCACATTGTACGGGGCGTATGGTGAAGCAGTGTAATCTCGTGGCCCGCATTATACTGACACTATAGTGAGACAGTATATCGTGGTGGGAGCATGGGAGCATGTGGTAAGGAAAAACTACTTGCTTTATAAGTCAGCCAAAATAGAGAAAAAGGAAGAGCTTGGCATGCCACAATCCTGTCTTAGAAAGGATACCACTAAGGGCTTACCAACCAAAGGTTCCACTACATTCCCATACCACACCCACACTTGGGAACCAAACTCTATCTCATTATTGTTTCTTAAAACACAAGCCAAACCTTTACAAATAGAAATTGTAATGTGTGAGGTGAAGTTCAATTGCAGTCATAGCACATTCAATGATATAGAAGGAAACAGAAGTATGATAAAAGAGTGTGAAAATAGGAATGATTCAAAGTGGAAAAGAAAAGGACATCCCCATCACTCATACACACTCAGTGTGACTGCACAAGATTGGGACTCCTTAGTATGCACAAGGCTCTGGGTTCGGTCCCCAGCAGCACTGAAAAAAAAAAAGACTCTAAAAGCAAAAAATCAAAACAGAATAAGAGTATAGTGTCAATATCTAACTGTTCTCCCTTCTCTTCATAGTACAGTGGATTAAATCCAGAGCCTCATGGATGTTAGATACACATTCTACAACTGAGTTACAGACTCAGACCCAGTAGCAAATAGCTTCTTACGACCTTTGTCATCCATGCCTGAATAAGGAAGAGACCATTAGGAACAGACTATATTTGTTCACCAAACAGCTACACTCAAATAACTTAATGACTTGATATTTTATGATACTTTAATTCCGGAACTCAGAGAATAGAGGCAGGTGAGTTGAATACCATCCTTGTCTAAATAGTAAGCTCTAGGCTAGACAGGGCCACATAGGTGGACCCTGTCTAAAAGTAAGTTCTATTATTCATACTTCAGAGGAGAATATTTACCCTCACACCTTCGATACAGGAAGGCTATAGTGACCCCATAACTAGCAAGGACACAGGCTTCACTCCTTCATCCACCAGCCTCTAATTTTAGGGTCTATATTTTCAAATGATGCTCATTTTCTCCCATGTTGACTATTTTAAGTCAGGGCTACAGTGACACAGTATTTTCCTTTGAAGTTTTAGGTCCTTCATATATTTTGTGCTTCATATTATGTGTGGTTAGTAGAGAACATTGCAGAGAAATATCAACTAAAATTTTAATCCTTTAAGATAATCATGGCCAGATAGATTTCTGTGATTTTGAGGCCAGCCTGGTCTACAGGGCGACATCCAGGACAGGCAGCAAAACTACACAGAGAAACCCTGTCTCAAAAACAAAACAAAACAAAACAAAACAAAACAAAACAAAACAAAACAACAACAAAAAAGATAAGCATGGTGCCTCTGTATAAATCACATTTGTTTGTCATAACAGTGTTTGGTGTTGCAGATGATTTACTACTGTTTAATTACTGCTTATTTTTGTAAAGGTTTTGAGTTAAACTTTTTGATTTTCTTTTCTTAACAAAATTGACATGCTGCCTGACCTCATGCAAATTAGATTGACAAAAACAAAGAAATAAAGTATTTATAGTTAGTCATGTGAAGAAAGGAATTTTTTCTGTTTGGGTGAGTCGTGGGAACCCTGCCAATCCTTGGTTTTGAATGTGAAAAAAGGCAGACAGGAATGGGTCTCCACAAGATAGAGAAGTGTATCAGAAGTTAGTAACCAGCTGCTCTAAAGTCGGGCAATTATTAAGGTGGCACAACACAAATTTAAATTTCTGAAAATGAGTCACTATCATTGTAGTTCTTTGAAAATGTTTCCATGTGTTTAATTTCATTTAATAATCATACTCTGAAGTGGAAATTTGGAAAATGACTTACTCCATACTCATTTTGACTCACAACATATTATTAATTTTGAAGCACAGATATATTAAGGTAGTTAAAAGACATCTTTGGTAGCATATGAATTCTTTGTAGTAAAAAAGTCTAAAAGCTACTGCTCACTTGTACTTCAACTATATTTAGAACCATAAATAACACATTTTAGGATGGAAATTTGTACACAAAGAAATGAGTTTTAAAACATCTGGCTATATATGTACCAGCTCTATATGATGTACATGCATTTGGTGTATGTATATAACAGTATACAGTGAAGTGCCTATAAGCAAGATATGTTGCATATAGGCAAATATGTATAAATGTATCAATTTTGCTTCTGCATTTAAGTATATCTATAACTATGAGTTAATTTTCATTCACAAAACATGAATCAAGTGTCTACATATTTAAGACAACAATTTTATAAGTATATCTGAAAACTTGCTAATTTAATTCTCATATCTGCAGAAACTGGGTTATCTCATGTCTTTAATTTTAAAACTATAATGTTGCTTAGATTTTCAAAATGTTATCTATATTTAAAACCTATGGTAAAAAATAGATATATGCATAAAACTATCCATTCAATTTTACACATTTCTCATAAATCATCTTAAACAGTGTTTTAAGCATTTGAGCTAATATAGTCTTTTCTCTACTTAGCAACAACTGTGGAATTTTTCAAACAGAATGCACACACAATTGGACTCTGTGAACAGTTGTATACCAATGCATCTCATCTCAACTGTCACTAAGTGATGTAATTCTAGCATTCAAAACACCGTACTGTATTTCAGCTCTCCTAAATTCAAAGCCAGTGGTTCTGAGGCATGACACAATGCAAAGACTATCATTTTAGTCTATCCTTTAAAAAACTTATCACCATTTATTTAGCAAGCTTTGTGTCTGTGTGAGTGTGTGTATATGTCTGTGCACGTGTGTGTGCATGTACAACTTGCTACAGTTTGTTCTTTTTAAACCATATTGATCGTAGGGGTAGAACTCAGATCTTCTGCCTTGTTAGTGAGTATCTGAACTAGATGAGCAATCCCATTGACTGGTTTAACTCTAAACTGGACAGCTAGGAGAAAGCAAATACCCAGTAAAAGCTTATTTATTATTGTTTTGATTGTTTATATATAAATTTGATTTTAATATAGGATAAGATTATGCTAATCATTTTTCTGATATTTCCATACTGGAGAACAGTGATACAATGCATATTCAGTGAAGATAACTTTAATTAATCTTCTCTATAAGTCAATCCAATGATATTAAGTCTGAAAATTATTTGATATTTCTTAGAGACACATTCATCTGCCTTCCTACATATGAAAATATAGTATTATTGAATATTACTTTAGCTAGAAAGAAGAAGACGTGAGCACGACAAATAACATTGCAACGGACATAGGATAAACAGAATCCAGGAGCCTAGAGCAACAATGAAACAGACTTGCTTGCCCCAAATAGAGATTATTAATTAAACATTATTCATCTCTTCCATAAAGCAAGGGATGAATACTAATGAATACAATGGGGAAAGCAGCCATTTTCAGAGATGCAAACACATTGTTTTTTAAACTTTTTAAGTCCCTAGTAGGGATGAAAATTCAGACATTATTAGAACAGAAAGGAACATAGTTCAGGCTGAAACAGCCTAAGGAGGAGATACTGACACTGAGTGGAGCAAGACAGACTCACAGCTGATGACCAGAGGATCCTCGGTTAGCTCCTGATTGCTAATTCTTCTGTACCACTGTGTTCTCATTCATGCCGCACTGAAGAATAAAATTACAAGTTACCCAAATTGGTTTTACAAGTGTTAGGTATATAGAATAAAGAGACAATAGCAGCTTGAATTCATAAATAAGTAAATAAATATAATAAATCTTAAGAAATTGATTAATCAGAGCTGTTAGGATGAATTAGATGACTATTCATCTGTTAGGGAGAAGAAACGATGTTCCTTTAGAGGAACTGTTTCTTACATACGCATTTAGCTTGAACTGTAGCTACCACTATTTTTACTCACGTTTAATTTCATTTTTAACTGCTAGATAAAAATACAAAATTCATATGTACTTATGGAGCAATGTGATATTTCTGTACATAAACACGTTGCTGTATAAATCTAAATCAAATTGAAAATATTTGTTTTTCAATAATTTTATCATTTTATGAGGTAAAAATATTCAACTTTTCCCCCTTTTAAAAGCATAGTGTATAGTTTTATCTGTGTTTTCTATAGTCATATCACGATACACTAGCACACTGGAATTTCTTACTCCCACCTAACTGTTTAACTTAGCACACATCAGTCTACTTTACCTATACTCGCTTTTCTCTCCATCCTCTGTTGACTACCAGCGATTCTCAACTTTAATAAGCAATTATTTATATTCCATGTATGGTTGACATTACTGCTTTACTTTTTGTGCCCCTTTTATTTCACTAAACATAATGATCTCCCATCAATGTTGGGGAAAATGACAGGATTTATTATTTCCTACATAACTAACAGGAGTATAGATATTTCTTCTATATACTACTTTCATTTCCCTTGGGCATATAATCAATACCATGATTGCTGGATCATATAGTTATTGTAATTTTATTTTTTGATGAAACTACATGCTAGTTTCCATAATGCTATATTAAAACAAGAGGTCTACTGACAATTTCTTGAGGTTCTGTTTTCTTCAAATTCTCAACAGTTCTTCCCAGTTTTAGACTTTTTGATACTAGCCAACCTCCTGGAATATTTATATTTTTTATTTGCAATTCTTTAATGGATAATGATCTCAAATGTTTTCTTATTTATTTATTTATTTATTTATTTATTTATTTATTTATTTATTTATTTATTTATTCATTTATTCAAGACACAATTTCTCTGTCTAACAGCCCTGGCTGTCCTGGAACTCACTCTGTAGAGCAGGCTGGTCTCAAACTCACAGAGATCCACCTGCCTCTGCCTCCTAAGTGGTGGGATTAAAGTCGTGCACCGCCACCACCCTGCATGTTTCTTATTTTAATTGACCTTCTGTATTTCTTGATTTGAGAATGATCTACAATAGTCATTTGCCCATTTTTCCCTTCTGTTGCTTGTTTTCTCATTAAGATATCTGAGTTTTAAAAATATATTCTAGGGTAATAACTCTGCTGTAAAACCTGCAAACTGTGTGGGTTAGGTCCACATTCTGTTGACTGATTTGTATGACAAAAACATTTTGTTTTGTGGTTGTCTCATCTTTCTTTTTTATTTTTTCTACTTTGCTGTTTGGGTGGTCTTTCCCAAAAATTCTTTTAGCATCTTTCCTGTGCTTAGCTATAGTACTTTCATCATTGTATGTCTTCTACATAAATATTTAATTCAGTTTGAATATTATAAGTAATAGAAACAGGCACATAGAGTCTTTTTGTATGTCTACTCTACTATTTATAGTTTCCTTTATTAAACAGATATAGTTTTAGCTTTAGAACTCTGTATTTGTAAATTCTATTTCATTGACCTACATTTTTGTCTCTATGTGAAAATTCTGCTGTTTAGATTAATACAGCTTTGATGAATTTATCAGAAATTCCTTCAACAAGTCCACTATTAATCAGAAATCAAGGCTAAATGGATATGAAAATAATAACAACCAAATAAAAAAATAGTGCCAAGATCCTTGATGAAAATAGACAAAACTCATCATGGAAAAACAAACTAAGCCCAATAATATATTAAAAAATAATTGATCAAAAACAAGTGCAAACCATCCCATGTATGTAAAAGGTTTCCAAATCTGATTACTGACGATCGTGATAAAGCAGAGCAATTGACTGATGGGACATTTGAAAAACATCATCTTCTCTTTATGATGGAGGACACCAGGAAAACATGACCCACCAAAGCAACTAAGCAGGGCTCACATGGGTCCAGAGAGATAGAAACAGCAAGCACAGGGCCTGCATGGTTCTGCACCAAGTCCTGTGCATATGTTACAACTGTTAGCTGGGTGTTCTTATGAGACTCCTAAGAGTAGAGGCAGGTGCATCGATGACTCTTTTGCCTGCTCTTGAGAGTTTTTTTCCTCCTATTGGGTTGCCTTGTCCATCCTCATTGTAAGTGCTTTCAAACAATAGTACTTTGTTTTGTCCTGTCTGGCTGCTGGAAACCTGTTCTTCTGAAGAGGAAATAAAGGGGGAGTGGATGTAGGGGAGAGGGAGGATAGAGGGGCAAGCTAGGACAAATGGGGGAAGAGAAACTGCGATTGCGATGTACTGTATGAGAAAAGAATCTGTTTTTAATTAAAAAGAATGCTAAAAAACATAAATAAGCAAACAAACAAAAAGTAACTTCAAAACACTAATCAGAATTAATTCAAATACAAAATTAAACCCATGAACTCTATAGCAAACCACTTCAAACCAGAAATAGACTATCTTAAAAAAAAAAAAACTCAGTAATTAGGTGGGATAATTACCTTGCCATAATAAAGGCCAAATAAAATAAAGCATTAAGTAGGACCATACTAAATGGGTAAGCTGAAGGTTTTATAAGCTATAGAATGATAAAAGAGTTCCTATATCTACCACTTTCATTTGGTGCATTACTAGAAGTCCTATCCATGGCAATAAAAAGGAGAAACAAATAAAGGATATCAAATTGGAAAAGAAAAAGCAAATTGTCACTGTTTTTTAGGTCATGTGATTTTGTATAAAGAAAATACCAAATGCTCTAACAAAAAGATTAAAGCAATAGAGCTACCAAATTCAGTAATATTGCAGAGCATAAAATTAGCATATAAAAATGAAACATGTATATATATACATGATTTGATATATATCAAAAATTTGATATACATATATCAAAAATTATATGAAATACAAACCCAAAAGTAGATTTACAATAACTATTAAAGTAAAAGTAAAATATATAGAATTTTTTTTAAAGATTGGGTAGTTTAAAAAAACTTAAAACTATAATTCAGAATATGTAAAGGGGAAAATTATGTTTATATATTTAAAGAATATATATATGTCTGCAGATTAAGTGCAATCCAATCAAGGTCAAATGCCATTCTTCACAGAAGTCCAAAGAAAAACAGCCTGAAAATTCATCCCCGGTGTATGAGCTGGCTTTTTGGAGCCCAGTGCCTATGTTGGGACACCTTGCACAGCCTTGGTGCAGGGGGAGGGGCTTGGACCTGCCTCAACTGAGTGTGCCAGGCTCTGCTGACTCCCCATGGGAGACCTTGACTTGGGAAATGTGGGGATGGGTGGTGGGTTGTGGGGGAAGGCTAGGGGCAGGAAGAAGGAAGGAGGGATCTGTGGTTGGTATGTAAAGTCAATAGAAAATTTCTTAATAATTAAAAAAAGGGAAAAAAAGAAAACACAAAAAGGAAGTATTTACAATGCAGTTAGAGATTGTTCCAGTTTAATAAGGAGCACTAGTAAGTTCTCCTCTAGGTTCCATGGCTTCACCTGACTTCAGCAGTTGGGCAGGTTTACAGTACAAAGCATGATTTCTTCTAATAGGGCAGTCTTTAACTTCAATTATTTAACTATTGATTACCTCTATGTAGTTGGGATTTTCTGTGGGCCACCCACCATCTCCCAAATAAAGACACAGATACTTACTATTAATTATGAATGCGTAGCCTTAGCTTAGGCATGTCACATTAGCTCTTTTAACTTAATTTTACCTGTTTCTGTTCATCTACATTTTGCCTCGGAGTTCTTTACCTTTCTTTCATTCTGTATGACTTATTTCCCTGCTTCCTCTGTATCTGGCTGACTGGCTCTTGGTGTCTCCCTGGTGTCTTTTTTTTTTTCTCTCTCTTCTCTGATCCTAAATTCCTCCTCCTACTTACTCTTCCTGCCTGGAAGTCCCACATATACCTCCTCCCTCATTATTAGCCATTCAGCTTTTTATTAGACCAATCAGGTGCCTTAAGCAGGCAATGTAAAATAGCAACATATCTTTTCATTATTAAACAAATGCAACACATCTTTACATAGTTAAACAAATGCAACACATCTTTACATAGTTAAACAAATATTCTGCGACACCCCCAAGATATTGAACTCTTGAAGATATCTTGCTATGATAGTAGATGTTGTGATTCAATAGCTTTATATCTATTATAGGTAGGACTATTATTACTTTTATGCTTTGACAGCTCACAGCTCATACAGATACTATGAAAAATAGTTCTCAGAAAAGGGAATCGCAGGTTTGTTCCTGCTTTTTTTCTTTTTTCAAAGTCGTGGGTTTGAAATGTGTGGTGTCTTCAGCAATTGGTTCTTAACTTCAAATTCTAGAAAGAAACAAAGGCAAATACAATAACTTACATTGTTTGGGGAGTCCCTTGGACTCCCTAATCAGAATCTCAAGGGGAGAATCCAATGCTTGGTACTGGACTTTTTGCTACATAATCTGTGGCTCTTGGAAGAAGCATTATTTGTGCATGTGTCACAGTTTTATTTACATTTATATGTGTGTGTGCTCACACATGCACTTATGTGTTATATATTAATATTTAAGAAAACATAAAAGAGTTCCCTATGTATTTTTTCAAACCTCATTAGTGTTATACATCCATCTTCCCTTTCCTCCCCTCTGTACTGCTCTCCATTCTCCCTTAATAGTGTCTCCACCCCCATTTATCCTATTTCCCCTTGCAAAACAACTGGGGCACATAATTATCCTTTTGCATATATACATAGAATGCTCATAGTGGGTTCTAATAGGAAGTTTGAAGCTAGATTGCCAATTAGGGCTAATTATTGCTATTTGTTTTTTCTATTTTTATCTCTTTTTTATATAACAGCTGATTGACCTCACACAATCTAGTTAATCTCTCTGTATGTCTCCTCATCTGTAAAAAAGGATATATTGGCAACAGCTTCCTCCCAAGGATTTGCTGTGACCATTGGTGTATATACAACTTTTAGAAAAATTTATGGCACAGGGTACACACTATAAAAATTTGATTATTTCAGTATAGCTGGAAATGCTTTGTGCTTTAACTAGCAACCCGTCCTCACATACACAGGAGTGCAAACTCCTATCTTCTAAAAATTTTTCTTCAGTTTTGGAAGATCTTATCTCTTTCACCTTTTCCCCTCCAACACACCCATTTCACCATGTTTTATCATTTTATTTTTATTTGCTTATTTATTTATTTTGATAATCTGTTAAGTCCAGTTAATATTGCCTCTATGCTCATGGATTTGGGGGCATCCATTGGAGGCATGGGAAACCTACACATGGTTATATTGTCAGAAAAGACTAATTCTCCTTCCTACATTACTTATTAACCACCAAAAGCTACTCATGGGGATGTGGGGTCTGGGGATCATCTAATATTTCTGTGCCAAAGTTTTTGCTGGCTTGATGTTGTACAGGTCTTGTGCAGATAACCAACATATTTCTGAGTTCGCAACTACAATAGCCACTTCATGTCAGAAGACAGCATTTCCCACTATTCTTCGGCATTTTATTGCTTTGTGGTGGTTTGACCAAGAACGGCTCCCATAGGCTCATATTTTTGGATTCTTGGCCCCCATTTAGTGGAACCACTTGGGGAAGAATAGAAGGTGTGGCTTTGTTGGAGTAGGTGTGGATTTGTTCTAGGAGGTGTGCCACTGGAGCATGGGCTTTCAGGTTTCAAAAGCCCATGGCAGGCCCAGGCTCATTTTGTCTCTGCCTGTTGTCTGATGATCAGGATGTAAGTTCTTAGCTTCTGCTCCATCAGTCTGCCTGGTTGCCATTATGCTTCCCATCGTTGGGATGATCATGGACTACTAACCCCTCTGAAACTGTAAGCAGGCTCTTCACAGCAGTAGAACAATAACTAAGACATGTTCTGATGTTCTTTCTGCCTTCTCTTACACAATGCTCTCTAAGCCGTTGTGTTGGGGCCTTAGCACAAATGTTTCATGTAGGACTGAGCACTCAGTTTCTTACTGTCAGCATTTTAAGCACTTATGCATCTCTCTTGACTGATGCCCATTGCAAAAAGAAGCATGCATATGGCTTGTTTTGCTATCACTAAACAATGGGCTACTAACTCTTTAAAACTGAATTATTGGAGGCTATGACACTAAACTCTAACTTTCAGGATTGTAGCTGAGGATACAAATACTTTTCCTTTGCTGTCTTGGATGATTATCTTCTTCGGAACCTTGATGTTTGTATAAATAAGATCAACTAATACTATTAATTTGCTTCTGAGTTCTAATCGCAATGAAACTAACTGCATTACTAATCATATTCCAATTTACTCTGCTAAATGAATGTTTCTAAAATGAAGTTACAGAAATTTGCTAAGTCATGCAGTCAGTGGGAACTACTTGTAAAAATAAATCAAAGTATTAGTTGAAGAATTTTGTTTGAAGCCTCGTGTAATTTCAAAATAATTGTATTTTTACCTGAAATATAAACATATCATATTGTAAAAATGAAGGAATGGTCATACATCTTTGGATGGAAGAAACTAGAAAATTTAATAACATACTCTTAGCCAAACAGATCCACACTGATTCAATATGGAAACCTTTATCACATAAAAATAGTGAAAAAATACAGACACTGCCAGAGGATGATATTCTGAGAGATATCCTTTTGTTAAGACTGTACATACTGCACATTCACAGTTACAGGTAGATTATATTTATTTCAACATTGTTTTGGAATCCGATATACTAACAACTCAAGGAATAAACATCATGTGAAATTCAGAGTGATATTTTTATTTTTAATTTTTACAGCTGAGAGTAGCAAAGAAAATTGTAGTTCACTCTTAATTATAGAGTTGCAAGAGCAGCCCTGTAATTAGAGCTGTGAAAATTGTCTGGCAACAAATTCTCTTTGTAGTTTGAAAGAGCGAAAAATCCTATTGATAGTATTTGATTTGAGTTAACACAGAACTCCAAAGGGATACAGTAACTTCTTAATATTTCTATAACACTTCAAATAAGACAACTGCTAATTGTTATAGTTTGAACATGTGGTAGCCACTTTAAACATCTAGGTTTGTGTATCTAATAGGTTATCATTTCTCTTTCCTGTGTAGATATTTACACTCAATTTCTGGGAGATATAGTCAAGATATATTAACCAAATGAACACAAGAGTAAAAGTTCTTACCCCAAGTTTTATATCACTTGAAAAGTATCTGCTTATAAAGTAATTGGCATAAAATGATTTTAAAGTATCAACTGATCTAATTCTTTCATTTCATAAGTATTTACATAAATTCTGAAAGACAAATGATCTTTAGGTTCTATTCATCCAAATTCAGTTTTGTGAAAATTCAGAAAATTTTGGCCATAGTAATGTCATGTTAAAAGCTGTAAGGACATTGAAGTCATTAAAGTTTCTGTAAGTGAATACAGTATGTTTTAATAACAGGTACAACATCTATAAGGTACTTAACATTATTAAAGCACCACTGTATCTGCTGCTAAGCACTATGGGAAATTTATAAAAGTTAATAAGAAATTCCATGTAAAGTTTTTAGGTATATTTATGTTCACTGGTGTTATTTTTACTTCAAAAATAATCAGTTTCATAATCTGTTGTAATGCCGACACAAGTAAAACCTGAACATAGACATAATTTGGACAGTAAAATTAAATTCTGTGGTTGGGTCATCCTGATTTTATTAACTTTAATTTTATTATATGAAATTATGTTTCCAGCATTTCTTATTTAAAAAACAACCAAAAGAAAGAAATCTGGAAGAGTGAAAATGATGAAAGGGATTGCTCTCATGGTGGTGACATTTTCTTCAATTTTAGCTGTTTTCATATGCAATCAGAAATAAAGTCAGCATTTAAAATCATGTCTTAAGGAAAATATGTTGAACTATATAGACTTGGAACACCAGTGTGTCCATCAGATTTAAACGCTACTTTGCCCAATTCCTATTTTGAGTTCAGGTTACTCTAATGAAGTTCCTGCTGTCTCTTGGATCTCCCCCTTTTCATGAGGAGAGAGTAAGAGTAATTGCTGGCCAGTATCTCATGAGACCCTGTTGGGTAAGTTATGTTTTGGCCAACACTGCAGTTCCAGAAAATGAAATGGTTTGCCTTTTGCTTTCTGAGTGATGTTTCAGAAACAACAACAACAGCAACAAAAAGTGAAGATGCTTGTTTCGTATTAAATTAAGATGAACTGATATTTTATTTCAAATTATATATGCTTATATAATCTTTGTCTTATTGAACTTAACATCTAAGTTAATGAAATATGTGCATTCTAAAGTAAAATACCATTGTCTCTCTATAAAAACCAGTGGATTAGTGTACTCATTTAAATGGTTTTTAAAGCAATAAATGAGGGTGCAAAAAAAAATGGTGGATCAGAGAAATATATCAGTGTTTCCTTTAAAGCAAATCTTATTAGTTACTTTTCTAATTGCTGTGACTAAACAGCTTACAGAAGCAGTTTAAGGGAGAAGGGTTCCTTCTGGGTTACAGTCCCAGGAGACCATTGTGTCACATAGGAAGGCATGGCAGCAGCAGGCAGGCTGGTCACATTGTATCCACAGTCAGGAAAGAGAGAACTGGGACCAAGGCTGGGTTATAGAATAAACTTAAAATTGACCCACTGCCCCAACAAGACTCCATATCCTAAAAGTTTCACAACTTCCCAAAGAGCATCATAGCTAGGGGACTTACCATTCAAATACATGCGCTTATGGGGGACATTTCGCAGTTGAACCACAACACATACCACCTTGAAAAGGTTCAGTAAAAATGAGTTAAAAGTAACTTCATATTTATACCAGTGTATTAAAAGTATAACAAGTGATGTAAATTATAGGGTTTATTTATTCTATATGTATATAATATACCTAGGACACTGGGGTGTGGTTGATTTTCTTGATAGTACTTGTGTTAGGATTTTAACTTTCTTAAAATTTATTAAGTGGCACTTAAAATTTGCATACTTTTCATATATGGTTTACTTCATAATTTACAGTTTTAATGCTCATTAGTTCTCTTTCCCCATAATTATTTTATCTGTAACTCTGTTTTATTTCTCTGCTTAACTGCTTCATTACTTCCCTTTGCTTTGTTTAATAACAGGAACATTGCAACCATTAGAGTTGACTAGAAAATGCCCTACTCTTAATTTTTTTACCCAAAGAAACTCAAAGATTTTCTTAGGCACTTTACTCGGCAACTTACATTGCTCAAAACCATTTTTGGGTTGCAAACCTTTGTTATTCAGATTTCATTCTGTCTCATTTTTACTACTTGAACCATTGTTATGTATTTGATAGACAAGATCTTAAGCATTAAGATTCCTTTTTTTTTTGTCCTTAGTGTGTTACAAATAAGCTCATTTTCTTACCTCATTGCATTCCATGATGTCTTTTTAAAATCAGCAAGGAGAAACCAGTATACTGTGACTTGTTGACATTTTCCTGGCCACTTCTGAAACCGAACCTTCAGTAGGGTCTTTGTAAATTTACCAATCTATGATGGGCGACTGTTTCCCAAAATGATTGCTAAGATGTAAAAAGTATGTTTAGTTTCCTTGTTAGCTAGGCAGGCTTCCTGGTCCTCCACTGCTTGGCAGCTGAGTCAAAGCCCTAGGTATATGTTATTTTATAGCTTTAAAGATTTACCATGATGTTTACTCTATAGTTTCTCATGTGAAACAGCCATAATTATTGCTTCTTCCTTTTTAAGTTTTGCCATTGAAGTTTAAAGTATACATACATATTTTAAAAATTGCATGTTGCAACTTACTAGTTGGTATATTTTCTCTTTCGTAGTTTACAAATGTGCGTATGAAGGGAATTTTACAAAGACATATTTTAGGGCTTTTGGACATTTGTTCATAAATCCTTTTACTTTTATAAAGTTACATTTCTTTTATTTTTAACAAATAAAACTAGACCCAAGAATTAACTTACCTGGGATAAATGTAGAAGTTTTCAGAATCATTCACTTCTAAGACAACATATGTTCATGCCATATGAAAAACAACAAAAAACTCTAAAACTTTTTGAAGTCCAATTAAGCCAGTCACAATGATTTTTATTTTATAAAGTGCATCTGAAAAGGAAATAAATGAAGCATCAAAAGTAAATGCAGGCTTACTTGAGAGAAAAAAAATGTTTCTAAAAGGTAATTTTGTTTTTCTACTATCACAAATTAAGTGTATGGAATCACTGGGTAAATTAAAGGGATAATGAAATTAAAGATTATTACAGCTGAGAAATCTAGGTGGTCACACTGTAGTGCTACTTGAGAAATTTTCCAGCAGTGGGTAAACTGTGACAGGATAATCACTCACACCATTGAGATTGCTTGAGACTCCATCTCACCACACCAATGTCTGAGACATGCTAACCTCTCCTATGTTAGGTATAATCACCTCCAAAATGTATCAAAGTATATTGCAAGTGCTTATTTAAAAAATAAATGTAATATTAAATAATATATTTATTATTTTTTGAGAATTCCATGTAATGTATTTTAAACATATCCACCTCTCTACCCTAATTCTTCTCCTATTCACTGTTTCCATGGTTATCTCCTAACCCACTCACCTTTTGAGTTTACTTCTTTGTTCCTTCAACAAATCCAGTTTGTGTTACCCAACTGTTCTTGGCCATGGGGACTATTCTGGGGTGTTCTCCACACACAAGAAGTCATCATTAAAGGAAACTGACACTCCTTTACCCAGCAACAAGCAAATGCCAATAGCTCCTCAGCTAGTGGTGGGACTTCTCTCTTACATCCCCCACTTCATTCTGGGATTATGTTTGTCATCTTGTTGCATACTAATACAATCACTGTGAGTTCATATGTATACCTGCCCTGGTAAGTCTGGCAAGCAAGTTTCCTTGAAGTTCTCTACCAATGTTATCAAGCATAATCTTGTCACCCACGCTTTCATAACAGCCTCTGAGCCTTGGAAGAAGAGGTACACTACATAGTCTATTTTCCTCTACACTTTGAACAGTTGTGAATCACTGTGTTTACTGCCATCTATTGCAAGAAGACTCTCTGAAGATTGAAAGATGCGCTATCAATGGGCATAATGACAGTCATTAGGGGTCCGTTTAATACTTTTTTTTTTTTTTTAGCAAAATTACAGTATTTGGTTTATCCCTAGGACCTATGACCTCTCTACTCACAGCTTCTTAGCCATACTTTAAGTACCATCTCATGGAGTGGGCTTTATAGTCCAGAAAATTATTGGTTATTCCCATAACAGTCTTGTCACTGTCACACGAGAGTTCATATCTTCTCAGATCAATCATTATTATAGCTTACAGGGCTAAGAACTAAATGAGAAGGATGATTATTTTTCTCTGGTAGCCTTCATAGTACCCCTACATTATGAAAGCTACCAAGTAGGGTGAATGCATGCCAGCTTGATTTCTACATGTTGTAGATGCAAGCCTTTAGTCTCTTCAGCAATAGTGTACGAACATCAAGTTCTGAAGGTTAATCAAGTGGACTGACAACAGCATGTAATGTTTTGGGGAGGAAGGAGACTTATTGGGTGACAGCTGAAAAAGAGGTAACTCATTCTGGAAACTGTTTTTTGTTGTTGTTGTTGTTGTTGTTGTTTCTTTTTTTTTAATAGTAGTGTGTAATGCCACATTGTGCACCTCAACAAAACTTATCTGGAGATCAAAGGACAGAGCCAGCCTTTATTAGACATACATAGAAGCCAGACAGTGATGGCACACACCCTTAATCCTATCACTTGGGAGACCTCTGTGAGTTCAAGGCCACACTGGGAACAGAGCCAGGCATGGTGGCACACACCTTTAATCCCAACACTTGAAATCTCATGCCTTTGCTTGGGAAGCACTCAAGGCTTTAATCCCAGGAAGTAAGATGGCAGGGCAGAAAAAGGTATATAAGCCATGAAGAAATAGGAATTCTCTCTTGAGCCTGAGGATTTTGTAGAGGTAAGAACGTGGCTGGCTTGTTCTGTTTCTCTGATCTTTCAGCTTTCACCCCAATATCTGGCTCCATGTTTGTTTGTTTGTTTGTTTGTTTTTATTAATAAGACCTTTTAAGATTTGTGTTACAGTAGTATGTGGTATCTAGTTGGGATGTTGTATCACAATTGTAGGATAACATCATTAAATCTTTATATTTGCATATGTATAGATCTTTTAAAATTTCTACAGTAGTATAGCTATATCATATGGTATAACTATTTCCAATTGTTTGGGGAAGCCCCAAACTCAATTAGACACCCACCAGTGTACAATTTGTACTCCCACCAGCACCAAATAAATATCACCCTTTTTCACATATTAACACAAACATCTGTTGTCATTTTTAAATCTTGTCCATTCAGACTAAGGTAAATTGAAATCTTAAAGTGGTTTGAATTTCGATTGTCCTGATGGTTAAAAATTTTGCACATTTTAAAAATGTGTTTAAGATATTTTTATTCTGTAGAGTTTTGTGTTTAGTTCCCTGCCCATTTTTAATTGCTTTGTTTGTTTTCTGGGTTTATTTTTAAACTTCTTTGTGTATTACTAACTGAATACTGACTCTCTGTCAGATGTACAGTTAGTAATTTTTTTTCCATTCTGTATGCTGCCTTTTTACTCAAATGATGGTGTCCTTTGCTGTACAGATCCTTTTGGTTTCATTTGGTCATGTCCGCCAAATGTTGATTAGTGCTTGTTCTGCTGGAGTCCTGTTCAGAAAGTTCTTACTTGTGCTTACAAGTTCAAATATATTCTATAAAATATCTTCTCTACCACATCCAGGGTATCAAATATTATGTGGAAGTCTTTGATTCATTTGGAGTTGGGTTTTGTGAAGGGTGAGAAGTACGGAGCTCATTTCTTTCCTTTTACATGTAGCTATCTGGTTTGATCAGCATCATCTGATAAACGTGATGTCTTTTGGCAGTGTGTGTTTGGTTTCTTTGTCAAATATCAGGTGGCTGGAGATATGTGAGTTTATTTGTGGATCCTTAATTCTATACCATATATCACTTTGTTTTCATTCCAGTAACCTGCTATTTTTATTACTCTAGTCTTATAATGTAGCATAAAATCAGGGATGATGACATCTTCTAAAATTCTTTCATCGTTCCAGAATGTTTGGGCTATCTTGGATTATTTTTGTGTTTCAAAATTAAATTTAAGATTATATTTCAATTTTTGTAAAAGCTTGCATTAGAAATTTGAATGGATTGCAATTAATCTCTACATTAATTTTGGTAGGATCATTTTCATAGAATTCATAGAATTAATGCTACTTATTCATGAGCATGGTGGGTCTTTTTGTTTTCAGATACTTTTTAAAATTTCTTTCATGTTTTAAAGTTTTTGTTATGCAAGTCTCTCAATTCTTTAATTAGATTTGTTACAAAATAGTTTAATTTTTTTATGCGTTGAGAATGGAATTGTTTCGTTAATATTTTCTTTTCTTGCTGTGTTTGTCTCCTACATGTAAGGACACTACTGATTTTGATACTTTAATTGTGTACCATTCTTCTTTGATGAATGTATGTATCGACTGTAAGATTTTTCTAATAGTGTCTTTAAGATATTTTATGAATGGAATCATGTCATCTGCACATAAAGATATTTTGGCTTCTCTCCCTTTTGGTATTCCCGTTCTCATTTCTAGTTGACTTACTTGTCTAGCTAAGTAAGCACTCTATTGAACAGGACTAGAGAAAATGGAAGTCCTTGTCTTGTTCCCGATTTGAGCGGGAATGCTTTGGGGTTCCCTGCTTAATTTTCATTAGTTATTGGTTTATTGTTTATTAAATTTATTGTCTTGAGATATGTTCATCATGTGCCAATATTCTCTGGAACTATTTTCATGAATATTGGATTTTGTCAAATCTTTTGATATCTAATGAAATTATCATGTAATTTCTTTCCTTAAGTCTGTTTATGTGTAGATTATATTTATTGATTAATATTGGTTGAACCACCCCTCCCTCACTGGGAATAAGTCTACTCCAATCTGCTGTATAATTTCTTTGATGATTTCTCAAATTTGGTTCTAAGCATTTTATTAATATGTTTTTCATATGTGGTTATCACAGACATCATATATTAATTTTGTCTGGTTTCAGTACTGGGGCATGTTACTCTGTTGATAAATATGTCTGTTTTTATCCCAGTGCAATGCTGTCTTTACTATTATAGCTCTTAGTATAGTTTCAACTCAGGGTGGTGATACTGTAGTGATACTTTATTTCTCAGGATTGTTTGGGTACCCTGATTGTGTATATGTGTGTGTGTGTGTGTGTGTGTGTGTGTGTGTGTGTGTGTGTGTATTTCGTTGCTGTGGGATGTTCTGTTTGATGTGAATGTGTTGCTCTGTTTGGTTGATAAATAAAATGCTGATTGGCCAGTAGTCAGGAAGGAAGTATGGGAGGAATAAGAAGACAAGGAGAATTCTTGGAAGGAAAAAATAGAACTGAGGAGGAGACGCCAGCCCACTGTCCAGGGAGCAGCATGTAAAGGTAAAGCCATGGAAAACATGGCAATATATAGATTAACAAAAATTGGCTGAGTTTAAGTGTAAGAGCTAGTCAGTAGTTAGCCTGAGTTAATGGTCAAGCAGTTTTCATTAATATTAAGCCTCTGTGTGTTCATTTGGGTCTGAGCGGCTGCGGAACTGCGTGACAGCTGAAGCTGGGTAGGACCAGGAAAACTTTACTTTTCAATTTATGTGAAGTGTTATATAATAAAAAATATTTTGAAAGTGTTTTCCATTTTCTATTTTACAGAATAATCTGTTGACTGTTGATATATGTTCTTCTTTAAATGTTGGGTAGAATAATGTGCTGTTATCTATCTGGTCCTGGATTTTTGTTGTTGTTGCTGTTTAGATAGTGGACTTAATTACTGTTCCTATGTCGTTGACTGTTATGGGTCTATTAAATTACTTATTCCATCTTGATTTCATTTTAGTAGGTTATATATGCATTCATATATTTTAGACTTTCCAGGTTAGTAGATTATAAATACTTTTTAAATTGTTGTGTGTATTGGTGTTTTGCCTGCATATTTTTATGTGAACAACATTTGTGGCTTGTGTCTGTAGGGACAAGAACAGGGAATTGAGTGCTAAGGAACTGGAGTTACAGATAATGATGAGCTGCCATGTGGGTACTGGGAATCAAAATGGTGTTCTCTGAAAGAGCAGCAAGTGTTCTTGACTGCTAAGCCTCACCTCCAACACTCTAAATATTTTTAAGTTTTTTTAAATGAGATCTTTCAGAATTTAGTGCAATGAGTTTTTAATATATTCAACTCTCTATATATATTTCCAGTTCCACATTCCTTCCCACCTAAATATATTTCCTCCTTTATGCTTTCCTGTTAAGATTGCCTCTATAGTTTCCCATCAATTTTGATATGTTGTGTTTTCATTTTCATCCAATTTTAGGAATTTTCTCTGCTCATCTTCAGAAATTTGTAGAGGACTCATTGGGTTCTACAGATAGTCCTTGTATAGCAGAGTAGAGATACAATGGGGGTGGACTATTCTTCATAATATTGGGACACAAGATTTCACACTGTCCTTAGATATAGTTGGGTGAGTTGGTAGCCAGATTGGGGTCCTCATTTGGGGTCCAGGGCATATTGTGCTGTGTAGTCCAAGAGCATCTTGGTATGTCAGGTTCAGAACTGCTTCTGGAGGACCTAACTGAAATTCTGGGTCAGATTCTCATACCAGTCAGCTTATTGTGTTGGGTGACTGATAGGTAGGTGGGCCTAAATGTAAAAATTTAAGAAATCATTAATAACCTGATAAGTTGAGAGTTGTTGATATTTTGTTAGTTTAGATATATAAATAGTGAGTTTCTTAGTGTTTATATTTAATTTTATATTTTAATTTGTGATGTGTGTTTTTGTATATATTTTCACATTTGTTTACAACTGTGGGTACAAATATGTCTCAGTGTTGTTTACAGAGATCAGATGAGAAACGTGGGTGTTAGATCTTTCTGTCTACCTTGTTTTGTGCTGTGTATAACAGGCTTTCTACTTCTAGACACACTTTTGGCTCTGTCAACCATTTCCCCGTAGAGCCATTACCATGTCTGGCTCCAGATAGCATACAAACTATGGTCTTCAGATTTATGTTAACTGCCTTACCAACAAAATAATATCCTCTGCTCAAAATAGTGAGTTTCATCATGAGATTGGTATGTAAAATTGGTTGTAATATATTATACACACACACACAAAAAAAAAAAAATTACCCTGCCACCATCTTTCGTCTCCCGCTAAGGTCCATTCCTCCCCCATGTAGTCCCACTCTAACTTCCACATAAAATACATTAAACTGTGTATATTTGAAAATCTAGATTTTGTTTATGAAAGAAAACATCCAATATTCTCTCTGCCCTTCTACTTCTTTTCAGTTCCCCCAGAACCTGTCTTAGATCCCATTGTACCTTGAGGCATCAGATGCGATTTTATTCCTTGAGTCCTGTGTCTGACATTTTTCCAGGGTGTCACATGTTCAACATAGCTCATCCTTTACCATTCTTCCTTAGAAAAATAAACAACTTTTTCATGTGATTCCCTTCTTGTCACTACATATAAGGAACTTGCACATGCCAATTTCCAGATACTACTGAATAGACAAAAGCCATGTGACTAATTCTTTTGGTAATTTTTCTCCTTTAATGACACAATCTTAAGTATAACTAATTTGGAAAAGACATCTGAGAAAGTTATACACTTTAACTTTTGAAAATAAGTGGCCATAAAAAGACATCCTGGCAACAAAGTGAGATTATGTAGGCTAAATTTGATAAGAATTACATTTATCTTAAGTGTTTATAGAACTACATGACATTTTTATTGCAATTTATAAAGTAAGAGGAGGAATTTGTCATATAAATTTATTCTCACAAAAATATACTTCTAAAATAAAACGCAAACTTTAAAATGGTCAATAACCTAGGACTGAACTACACAAAAGAAAAGTGTTACATGCAAAACTTAATAACCATAAAGGAAGAAAAATTGCAAACAGTTTTTGAAAGTATATGTTATTAATATATTATTTACTTAAATTTGCAGCATTTAAATTACAAGAGTTACCATGTAAGTTACCAAATGTAAGGCTAGAATGAAATGATTATTCTCTTGATAATAATGTTAATCATGCCACAGAACTTAAAGATACAGAGGCTTATGTTAAAGAACAAAATGTTCTAACAACATGGTTTTACACTTATAATGTTGAAAGAGGATGTATCACAGACCACAGCTAATGAGTTGTCTCCTTACATGACTCAGGGGCATCGTTGAACTGTGCTTTTGTTAATCTCTACAGAAACTTTTATTATTAAATTCTCAGTGTTAACTTTTTCTTACAAAAGTGTAATGGTTATATTACTCTTGTTTTTTCTTTTCCTGAGAATCAACTAAAGAACATCACACATTATCTCTAGTACATACCATTTTGAAAATGATAAGCCAGTGACTATTATAAGGTGAAGAGAAAGGAACTTTACTCTCTGTCCATTCCAACTCAATCTATAACAATCTCTGCCTACTATCTGGACTTGGCCTATGACTTTTCTGGTCATTTTCAGATAATGAAAAATTTCTTCTCCATGCATTTAAGATGCAGAGGTACTCTCATTTCTTTAATTAAAATTACATTTTACACAACAATTGTAGTACTAAATTTTATGTAAAGGTAAACTCATTTTTTCTCGTGACACAGATAACACCAGCTATTGCCATTGCTCTTGGTTACCCCCCAGTGCTTAATGGTAAATCTCTATTGCTGAAGACACCATGTAGTTGAGTCCTAGAACATGTAGAAATCATGGTGGTTCTGACCTGGAAGATTCATCCCCACTTCCTAGCTTTCATAGTGCTGGAAGATATCATGCATGCTATAGGAAGAGAAAAGTAGTTATCAATGTTACATATCTATGAACCCTGCAAGTTACAATAATAACTCTCCAGGCACAAAATATAGGTTTAATAAGGGTAAAAATGCTATGAAAATAGTCAACTACTTTTTGAATGCATTAAAGTTATACTCAAGAAGATGAAGTTAACTCCTGATGCCATTACTAGGCCAATAACCTATGGCTAGATAGGTCATAGGGCCTAGAAGTAAACTCATTACTATTGTTCTATTGTTTACTAAATATTAAACTACCCCACAAT
The DNA here is from genome assembly GCA_902168415.1 of Peromyscus melanophrys. Classification (NCBI taxonomy): domain Eukaryota; kingdom Metazoa; phylum Chordata; class Mammalia; order Rodentia; family Cricetidae; genus Peromyscus; species Peromyscus melanophrys. The sequence continues at coordinate 32,469 of CABHPR010127411.1, forward strand.
AACAACACTATCTACATACATTAAGGTAACTTTCAACATTCATCAGAGAAGCTTCCATTTATTCTACATGATGATCCACAACTGGCCAAGATACAGAGAATACTGCAGAATATTTAGCCCCAATGGGATATAAATACTATACTCTTCTTTCAAAGGCTCAGGAAGTACTGCAAAGTAGAGGAGCCAATACAGTGTGAGAAAAATGACTGCAAGGAAACAGTGCTTCTGGACACATCAGGGCAGCAGAATTCACAAGACCTGTGAAAGTCCGAGACAGCTCAAATCCTAGCATGCTGTGGGGAGCTGAGCACAAAGTCCAACCCTAGTAGACAAGCTAATAGAACTTACTGCTGCTAAGAAAGGAATGGCCCATTTTATTTAATAGAGTAGCCCCTGATAAGTAGAACAAGCTGCAGTGGAAGGTCATATATCCAAGAATACTTGGGCAGTTTTAAGTTTTATATTTATACTTCCTCTTTAATTTGAATTATATTTATATGTTAAATATATATTTAATTTGAAGTGTGTGTGTGTGTGTGTGTGTGTGTGTGTGTGTGTGTGTGTGTGTGTGT